>PVKN010006753.1:0-27874 GCA_004027915.1 Capromys pilorides
GAAGAAGGAAGGAAGGAAGGAAGGAAGGAAGGAAGGAAGGAAGGAAGGAAGGAAGGAAGGAAGGAAGCAGGCAGGCAGGCAGGCAAGGACAGCGTATCCGAGAATTGATCATTAGGGCTGCCCTGCTTGACCTTTCCCAAACAGAAATCTAACGGCCCAAATCTAAAGCTTTGACAAATACAAAGGACAAATTCCCGGAGAGGCAGGCTCTGTCAGATACTGCTGATGTAGGGCAAGGAGACCCCCAACCTGAGAGGTACCTGGACCAAGTTTGTGTTCTCTAAAACCCAAGAACGACTTGTAAGAAGGCCAGAGCTTAAGAGTGGAATTTTTATTGGAGGAAAGAGAGCTTCTGTCTGAGAGAAGGTCAGGAGGGGTCCCCGAGCGGGTTGTCCCGGGAAGCTGTCTCTTTCAGGGGCTTTTATAGAGCAAAACCATGTGAGGAGGTGGGTCTAGGTGGAGAACAAGAGAACTCGCTGACTGGACATGCAAAACTATGCTCAACCAATGAGACTGCAAGCACAATCGCTCAGGTAAAATTGATCAAATCCAGGACCGAATGGGGAAGTGAGTCAGGTAGCAAGCGGGCGTGAATACTGAACAGGAGTCTATCTGGTAGCCAGTAGCGGCTGGATGAGTGATTCTTCCTGGCTTCCTCAAGGTGAAGATCAATCCCTGGTTCTTGCCATCTGAAACCAAGCGTTGGTTCTGTCTTGGTCCTTAGATCGGGTCCACAGTGGAAGCATCCATCTCTCCTACAGCTGCAATGTATCTTGTCTCCGCGCTGCTTCCTTCCAGGGCTTGGCCCTGTCTGGCTGCCTATAATATTTTTTTTCTAACTCAGCTACCTACAATACTGCTACTAGGCATCCCTGTTGGTGTGAGCTTTAGGGCAAGTAATTCAGCAACATCAATGAAAGTGGCAAAATCGCTTGCTCTATGACTCCGTGACCCCACCGCCGGAAATGTATCCTGTGCAAATGCTCACAGGCAAGCGACCAAGTTGTGCATTGCAATGTCTTTGTGAGAGCAAAAGAGTAAACTCCAGTCGAGCACACATCACTGAGAGACATGCCCACACCGTGAAGCACTACGCGCAAGAACAAGTACAAAGGCCCTCCCACGCGGCTGAATGCCCTTTATAACTTGTTTTCTATTAAAATTCAGGTGTAACAAGCACGCCACACTCTGCCTTCTTCTGGGAAAGCAGGGGAACAATGTATGTTCACGTGCACTTGTATTTGCCTATGAACTCCAGGAGGATAGACAAAAGTCAGATGAAAGTCATTATTCCTAGCAAGAAAAACAGGCAAGAGAAGCAAAGCTAGGAAGGAGAGCTTTCGCTGCGCATGCATGTAATTTACCCGGGTCTTACACACACCTGCGTTTTACTTAATTGGAAAAAAAAAAAAACTGAGTAGTAACAAGCCAACAAGCCCGGAGCCTGAATCGCAGCCTGAGACTGTGCCTGCCGGGGTGGAGCCGCCCTCCCTGAGCTGCCCCCGCTGGGCGCTGCCTCAGGCCGTGCCCAAGGTACCACCACCCCAAGGCGTCACCAGGGGTGACAGGGGTAGGAATCACCTCCTTTTAGCTTCACTATTTCAAATATTTAAACTACTCATTCTGCTTTATCTCTAAAAATGAAGAAAAGTTATTAGTGAAGGCATGACTTATTAGAATAATGAGACCGAGACAGAAAACATCTGTGAGAAACAGTGTGGAGCATAGTCTTGAGCAAAAGGAAATACAGTGTTTTTATCCTTTTCTTCTTGGAAACCTGATCATAAAATCTGTGTGTGCATGTGTGGCCAGCTCAACCCACCCCGGGAGACGGGGTTGGCATAAAATGCGGTGCCTGGGATCCAGCCCAGGTCCGTCCCTGCGCCTGCCTAAGCTTGCCTGCTTTAGATTGCTAAGCTATCTCGCTGGCCGCATGAAAATAACTTTTTCTTTTTTTAAAAATTTTATTTATTTATTTGCTTGTTGTGTTTGTTTGTTTCTTTATTTATTCATTTTGTGGCTGGCTCAGCCTGCCCTGGTGGTGGCACTGGCGCAGCATGTGGTGCCGGGGATCGAACTGCAGTCCCCGCAGTTGCCTGAGCCCTCCTAAGCAGGCGCTTTAGACCACTGAACCATCTCGCCGGCCCCGAAAATAACTCTTAATTGACGCATTCACAGTCACAGACCAGCCATGATCTCTGCAGGACCATGCCAGACACAGCGAAGCAAAGCAAAAGTACAACAGTGAGAGTCATCTGATGCTAGCTTTAAGATACTGCAGGTACAGGTGGCCCCCAACCTATGACAAGTAACACCCATGCAGACTCACTGTGAAGTGGAAATATGGGGTGATGAGCTGAGGATATAACTAAGCACTAGAGTGCTGTCCCACCATTAGCAAGGCCCTAAGTTCCACCCTCAGCACCCCCAGAAAAGAACTGAAGAGAGACTATGATGTGTTGACCATGCATCCAACACAGGGCTCCTCATGAGGAAGTGAGGTCTACTCAGCTCCACTTTTAACAGCCCAGGAGCATGGCACTGCCACTGCCACAGAGGCACACATTCAAAAAGCTTACATCATTAAACAGGAAGTCACACAGGGAAGCTGAGGCCAAGTCCTTTCCAAAGGCGCTCCCCAAGTACCCTAAGGTCCTCCTACCAGTCTGTACCACCAAAAAGTTCCACCACCTCCCAACATGCCACACCATGGGTCAAGCCTTCAACTACCATAGGCCTCTGGGGAACGTAATTGAATCATTCTTAAAGCATAGCAGCACATCCTCATGAATCTTTAAAATCTGAGGACAGTGGCAAAGTCCAAAAACTTCCAGAAATTAAATTAAAAAGCAGGTTACATGCAAAAGATAAGATGCTAAGAAACAAAGGATGCTGCCTCCAGAATTCTGAGGCAAAGTCATTACCAGCTTAGAATTCTATACCCAGACAAACTATCAATTCTATGATTAGGCTGACTAAAGAAGTTTTCAGACAGGCATGACCTCAAAACTCTACTCCTCAGCACCTCCCCTCAGGAAGTTACTTGAGGGAGTGTTTCTCTGGAGCAAATGCATCAACCAAGAGAAAAGCAGACACAGGACCCGAGAAAGAGGCGCAACTCAACAGGGAGACAGTGAGAACCCCCAAAGATGATGGTGAATGAAAACCAGGAGCTGTCAGTTATGGACCAGCACAGGACCACGCCGGTAGTAAGCCTAGAAGAATGAGTTCCTGTGTTCCGGTGGATTCAAAGAACATTTCCACAATCTGAAGACATTCTGGGGTTAACTTAATAATGAACACACACACACACACAGAAGAAATAAAACATTTATTAACATTGGGAAAAATATGCATCTTGGGAAGCAAGTGAGAAGTTTAGTAAATAGTACAATTCTAACTAGGCTTACATTTACACGGATACAAGGTGTGCTGCGCTGAACAGAATTCTGACACAGCGAGCAAGGATGGATGGAGAAGAACGGAGAGTAGATGTGCTGGGGCAAAGACTAAGGAAAAGATGAAATCCTCACTTCCCACCGAGGGAAGCCCAGCACTGACGCATCCAGAAAGTCCACAGCTCTGGGATACAGTCAGAGGCCAGGACCAGCAGAAGCACTGAGTCGTGAGGAGCTGGTGAAGCCTCCCCAGGTGTGCTTTTACGCAGTCGTTCCAGTCAGTTCTGTTTGACTCTTTAATGATCATGTATAACTGATGCACATGAAAACTGAATTAAAAAAAAAAAAGGAAAGAATAAGTAGGTATGTCTTAGGAGACGGGCAGCGGGGACACAACTCTGTGTGCGTTCTATACAACACACATCAAAGAACTTAAGTATTCATTGTGGGAAGTCCACACTTTCTTTATGAAGCACACTGTCACAATACACAGTCCCTCCAAGAGGAAATCCTGAGTAATGAACAAGCCACACACTCAGCTAAAGAAAGCCAGGGCTGAAGAGAGCTAAAATAAAGTAAGACAGCCTCTCACAAGGACTTGGCTGAAAGGGCTTCAGATTACAAAGACAGAGACCTAAGGTCTAGGAAATAACAGAGCACAGCCAGAGGAAATTTAAAGAGAAAGGAAGCAACTCCGGGAGGATAATGGTGGAGGAGACTGGAGCAAGCCCCTCGAGGAGGAATCAAGTTACAGAATTGCCCTCACCTAAGAGCTGGAAGTGACTTTTGCCACTTTAGAGAATTGGAACATGCTGTACATCAGTCGGACCTAACACTGGTCAAACACTGAGAAATCTTTACATTCATAAGAAATGTTTTCAATGGGAGTGGTGGCGCAAGCCTATAATGCCAGCACTTGGGAGGCTGAAGTAGGAGGATCCATGCGAGTTCGAGACCAGCCTGGGCTACCAAAGTGAGCTCAAGGCCAGCCTGAACTGCATAGCGAGACCCTGTCTCAAAAAAAAAAAAAAAAAAGGAAAGAAATTTTCATTCTACTACAAAAGAACCTGAAGATTAAGTTGTCAGAAAACCTGAAGCAAGCGCGGCACTGGTGATACACGCCTTTCGTGGCACCACTCAGGCTGAGGCAGGATTGCCATGAGCTTGTGACCAGTCTGGGCTTCATGGTGAGTTCAAGGTCAGCCTGAACTAAATACATACAAGGCCCTGTCAGAACAAAACAAAGCAAACCTAACAGAACGTCTTTTTCTCTCTCCTGTGTCTCAGATGCTATGGCAAGGGTCGTGGATGTAAGGCAGGCCGTGTACCTGGCCCATGTGTGCCACTGGAGCGACCTCCTCCGAATTATTTCACAGTTTCCTGCTATTGTAACTTGAGCTAGCGCAATTCACCTGGGGGGCAATTCTGCGCGTGATCTCCATCGAGGCTTCATTATGCATTAGTGGGTGGTTCAGGACCCGCGCTTTCGGCCTTCCTGCTGTCCATGCTGGGCTCCAAGGCTGTAACAGGAAACGCCCCGCACCCCGGCCGGTACACTACAGCTTCTTGGTTGTCCCGTACAGTTCCTGTTCCAGATTAGGTTGCTCTGGTTCTTACAAACAGCTGTGATGCATGCTGTGCAAGCCCGGCCCCACCGAAAAGCCGCTTGCTTATCCTGTAGAGGCCTGGGCCGCCAGGGGCCAGGCCTGATGCTTTGGGAGTGGTCCGACCACAGCTCCGGGCGTTTCGGTGCTCATGCTCCGCGCTCGCTAGCGCCTCCTCGGGGTGTTGCCGTGAAAAGGACGCAGATTCCTCCAGCTATTCATTCTCTGTGGTCCCCAGGATCCCCGTCCAGCGTGGCTTTAACTGCATTCGAAGACTGCACCTAGGTTTTTCCTTTGATCTCGCATTAGGCTTCATATTGTATAGATTGCCCGTTAGGCAGCAATAAAAATTCCATCCTTGCACGCTTTCTGGGTTAAAAAACAGGCGGACAGGCCGCGGGGCTGCCCGGGAGCGAGACGAGGTTCGAGGAACACTGCCCCCATAAGAAAAATGAAAAGCCAACTAGGAGGGGAAGAAAAGGTCCCCGCAGGCCAGCCGCGACCAAGGCCCAGGCGGCTGCAAGCAGCACCGTCCCGGCTGGGAGCGCGGTTGGCCAGGGCGTCAGCAGCTCCCGCCACCAGAGGGCGCTGCTCACCACACGCGCCCAGCTGCGGACTGCGCAGGCGCGGGAGAAGCTGCGCGCGCATGCGAGGGCGGGGCGGTGGTGGGCGGGGCGGGGCGGTGATGGGCGGGGCGAGGAGGGGAAGGGGGGCCGCGGGGCGCTGCGCTCAGACTCCGCGCGGGCTGCGGCGGCCGCGAGTCGAGGAAACCCGGGAGCAGAGCGTACTCTGGTCGCAAGGAGCTGCCTGCCTACCTCCGAGCGTTGTACTAAAACTATGTTTTTTCAGTAAATACTTTACATACCACAGACTAAAATCATTTCCAGATGGATCAGACAGCATATGTAAAAATGGAAGAAAACAGAATTGAAAGAGAGAAACGATTTCTCAGCTTCAAAGCAGTGGAGAAACTAGAGGAGACTGCCAGATTTAATCACAAAAAAAATATAAATTTGGGATATTAAAATATGAATAAAAGACAATGGACTGAAAAATATTTAGTTAAATGGGACAGAAAGTGCATATTTTTATTGTATAAAGAACATACACAAATAGAAATGAGAAATTATGCCTCCAACGAGAAATGGACAAAGATCTTGAAAAAGCAATTTTCGGCAAAGAAAATACATTTATAAGATAAACATGAAAAACAGGAACATGTCACCCCACAGGTACTTGGACACTTGCACATCAAATAATCTGTAAAAATACACATGTGTGCAAATAATTCTTGGTGTTTTGTTTTGTTTTGTTTTGTTTTTGTCTTTTTGAGACAGGGTATCACTGTGTAGTTCAGGCTGACCTTGAGCTCATTTTGTACCCCAGGCTGGCCTTGAACTCCTAACAGTCCTGCCTCAGGAGCACTGGGATGACAGGTATGCGCCACCTCGCCTGGCAAATAATTCTTCATGCTAATGAAGTTGCGGTAAAACAAGATCTTCCAGGCATGGCTAGCAACAGCACAGATTACTGCGACATTTTGGGAAGCAGCTGCAGTTAGCCTGGAATGCATCAAGAATCTCAAAAACGTTTATGGTCACCAACTGTACTGTTATCCTTCTGGAAACCTATCTGTGAAGCACTACAAAATAAGAATGCTAATTGATGAGCTATTCACCAAGAATCATTTAATATGGACAAAATTTTGAAACAAGATGAATGTCCAAAGTTAGAATTGAATATTTTCTGTTCTAATTTATTTAAGTGGCTAAATAAATTAGACCAATGGATTTGAAATGTCACGATGACTGGGATGACATAGAAATGGCTATTCTATAGTTGGGTGAAGCAGGATGTAAAATTTTCTATTTGGTGTAATCATAACTGCATCCTACTAATTTGACAAAATTTTTCTTGAAACACACAGAAAAAAAGACTGAAAGCAAAGTTTTGCTTTTCTGAGGCTAAGTGCCTGGAAGATTGTACATACACTTATTTCAAAAATTTATTTTCTTCTTTCTAGAAATTTGTTATAAGCACATATTAAAAATAAATAGCCACAAAATTACTTGTACCCCTATTAATTCATAATGAATTATCTGAAAAAATAATTAGGAAAACAGTCTCATTCATAATAGCATAAAAAAAAAATTTAGGAATATACCTAACTGAAGAAGCAACAGACTTGTATATGCTGCTCACTACAAAACACAGCTGAAAGAGATTGAAGCAGACACAAATAAAGAAAAAGACACCCCATGTTTTATGGATTGCAAGATAGTAACATAAAGGTGATCAGGGGGCCGGTGAGATGGCTCAGTGGTCTAAAGCATTTGCTTAGGCAATCTTAGGCAACCTCAGGGACCACAGTTCGATCCCCAGCACCACATGCTGCACCAACCCCACCCCCAGGGCAGGCTGAGCCAGCCATAAAAAAAATAATTATAATAATAAAGGTGATCAGCTGAGTGTGGTGGCACATGCCTGTAATCCCAGTACTTGGGAGGCTGAGACAGGAGGATCAGTGAGAGTTCAAGACCAGCCTGGGCTATGCACGAAGTGAGTTCAAGGCCAGACCAAACTGGATAGTGAGACCTTATCTCAAAAAAAAGTTGCAAAAAGAAAAAGAAAAAGATGACCATGCAGCCCAGAGCAATATAGACCCAGAGCAATCTCTATCAACATCCTAGAGGCATCTTTTTGCAGAAAAAGAAACATATGTATTTTAAGATTTAATTGGAATCTCAAGAAATTCTGAATGGTCAAAAAGGAGAATAGCCAGGCGTGGTGGCACACACCTGTAATCCCAGCACTTGGGAGGCTGAGGCAGGAGGATCGATGTGAGTTCGAGACCAGCCTGGACTACAAAAGTGAGCTCAAGGTCAGCCTGAACTGCATAGCGAGACCCTGTCTCAAAAAATGAAACAAAACAAAACAAAAAAAAGAGAATAAAGCTGGAGGATTCACAGTTCCTGATTTCAAAATGGACTTTGGAGCCAAGCTAATTAAAACAGTGGTGTGCTGGCAAAGGGACCCAGGGAATAGAAAAGAGAGCACAGAAATACCCCTCACGTACGTGGTCAAACTATCTTCAGAAAGGTGGCCAAGGCCACTGAGAAAAGCCTGACCTCTGCAGGAGCGGTGCTGGGCACAGCTGCACATCAGCATGCAAAACAGCGAGCCGAGGCCCCTATCTTATCAAAATAATTCCAAATGCATGAGCGAACTAATTGCGAGACCTAAAGCTATAAAGCTCTTAGAAAAAATAGAAGCCGAGAATATTCCGACATAGTGTCTGGCATCTGTTTCTTGACTATGACCCCAAAGTGGACATCTGGGATCACACAGAACCTAAAATCTGAATGCAAAGAATAGAAGAAAGGGAAACATATGGCATAGATATTTACATATTCTATCCCTGATAAGAAAAACATATCCAGGGCCGGCGAGATGGCTCAGTGGTCTAAAGCACCTGCTTAGGCAGCCACAGGGATTGCGGTTCTATCCCTGGCACCACATGCTGCGCCAACCCCATCCCCAGGCAGGCTGAGCCAGCCAGAACACAAATAAATAAATAAATGAGGTATAAAAAAATAAAATAAACTTAAAAAAAAAAAGAAAGAAAAACATATCCAGAATGTGTATAACTAGCCCAATAATATATCTGTGTATAATATGCTGATTTACAATTGAGTGAAGAACCCCATTAGACATTTCTCATATCAGAAGTTATACAAATAGGCCATAAGAGCACAAACAGATTTTCAGCATCACTAAGTATCAGAAATGCAGATCAAAACCATAAGGAGCTATCACTTCATTGTCACAATCACTAAAAAAAAACAAAAAAACAAAAACCAGAAATAGCAAGTTTGACAGGATTTGGAGAATGCGGAAGCCTTGTACTGTCAATGAGAATGTCAAGTGGTGCAGCTGCTGGAAAAACGGCATGACAGTTTGCCACAAAATTGAAAATAGGGGTCTCAGTTACTTTTCTCTCACAGCTGGGGCAAAATACCAGACCCCCAAAAGGAAGGAAGGAAAGGTTTATTCAGCTCACAGTTAGTGGAGGTTTCGATCCATATGTGGCTGGCTCCAAGGCAGTGTGGCACGTGGAAGAGGGCAGCCATTCATGGCAGCAGAAATGGTGAATAGCAGAGGGAGTAGCAGCAGCTGCTGCAGCCAGGAAGCCCCTCTCCCTGCCTTGTATTGTATTCAGGCTGTCTGCCCCAGCGCAGGTGCGACACTCACACCCATAATCTCAGCACTGGATCATGAATTAATCACAGGTTCTAGAAGCTGCTCCATGACTGCATGAGGCTTTGGGGGGACGACTAGACACCAACTGTAAGAACAGAGTTACCACAACCACATGATCCACAAATCCTGCTTTCTGGGCATGGAGACAAAATAATTTAAAGCAAGACCTCAGAGAGATATCTACACACTGGTGTTCACTGCAGTGGCATTCTCTAAGGCAAGAAGTGGAAGAATCCACATTTCTATTGACAGATGAATGGATAAAGAAAATGACACAGGAAGTCTGATGCCATGCTGCAAAATTGGTGAATGTTGAAGTAGTAAGCAAGCCACAGAAAGACAGGTGTCATCTGATTCCGGTACAGGGGAATGAGACGCAGACCTCCAGGTACCTGGGATGAGGCTGTGCTCTCTGAAACTGAAGAGTGAATGTTAGGAGCAGACAGAAATAAAGAGTAGAATCTTCACTGGGGAAGGAAAGCTCCCTGTGCAAGAGAGGGACAGAAGGGGCACCTAAGCGGGTTGCCCAGGCATCTGCTGTTTCTAGGGATTTTTATAGAGCAAAACCAAGCAGTGAGGCTGATCTAACATGGAAAACATGGGAACTCTCTGGGTGGGCAAAAAGCGGGACAAAGCCCATACGTTCTGGCCCTAGTATGAATTGCTGAATCATTATGGTGGTCTACTAATATGGCTGAAGCCCTTAAAACAACAGCTGATCTTCCCAAAGACCACTTCCCCTTCTTCTCCAACTCAGCCCAGCGTGCAGTTTGCTCTCACCTGTCCCACTACCTCAGGGAAGGTCCCAACCAGCGCCTCAGGTCTATCTAAACATCCTCCTCAAACCCCACCCCTGGCAAAAGGCCATAAAAGCCTCAGCCTGCCTTTATTCCAATGGAGACAATTCCTTATCTTCCCTGAACTCTCTCCGTGTCCTCTGAGAAAATAAAACCCCTTTTCCTTTTTCCTTCTGCCTGTTTCTCTGCTGCATCACCATGGAAAACCTATCAAAAACTATGACCAACCAATGAGATTACAAGCACCATTGCTCAGGTAAAATTGATTAAATTGGAATCGAATGGGGAAGTGAGTCAAGTAGCAAGCGGGCATGAATGTGGAACAGGGTCTCTTCCTGTTGGGGGTTGGGTCAGCGACTCTGGCTCTTGCAAGGTGACTGATACCTACTTAGAATATCAATCCCTGATGCCCATCCCTATGCAAGTATGTGGCTGCCTTTGTTTACTCTTTTGTCTTGAGGTCTGACACACAACAGGAGTGTCTGTCTCTCCCACAGTTGCAAAGTCACTTTGTCTTCCATGCTGTCCTTGAGGGCCTGGCCCTGTCTGACTGCCTATAATATTTCTATCTAATTCAGCTGCCTATGACAACCCCACTTCTATGAGTAGCCTAGCTCAAAAACAGGAAGTACAAATGGTGGTTAATAATGTTGTAGGCAGCTGAATTAGATAGAAATATTATAGGCAGTCGGACAGGGCCAGGCCCTCAAGGACAACATGGAAGACAAGGTGACTTTACAACTAGAGACAGATACTCCTCTGCTGTGGGCCAGATCTCAAGACAAGAGTAAGCCAAAACAACTACCTACTTCCTTAAGGGTGGGCACCAGTGATTGATATGCTAAAAAGTATCAATCACCTAGAAAGAGCCTGTAAAGAGTCATGAGCCCAAGCTCAATAGGTAGTGTTCTTGCCTGCTTCCTATATGACTTGCCTTCCCATTGGATCCCGATTTTCATCTATTTTACCTGAGCAATGGTGCTTATAATCTCATTGGTTGACCATAGTCTTTGTCCCACCTCATACCCACCTAAGTGAGTTCCCATGTCTCACCTCTTTGAAAGTCCCTGGAAGAGACAGCTCCCGGGGGCCACGCACACATGGGACCCCCTCCTGTCCCTCTCTCAGACAGGAGCTTTCTTTCCCTCAATAAATATCTTCTGCTCATTACCTCCGTTTGTTCCTAAAATTCATTCTTCAGTTCTAGAGAACACGAACTTGTCCCAGGTACTTTTCAGATTGGGGATTGGTGTGCCCTATATCATTTGGAGGTTCCCTACTGGAGGTCATCCACCCCTGACAGTTTTTTTCTCCCTGCATCAGTGCCAGGGACCTCACCCATGTTCCTGCACTCGCCAAGCAGGCACTTAGACTGCTGAGCTCTCTTGCAGCCCACTTAATTTTATTCTGGGAGGGGGGGGGTTTACTGTTGATCAAACTGGGGATCTTGTGCTTTTTAATGTTATTCTTAAATAATATTTCATTATATAAATATACCACATTTTATTTATTCCGTCAATTGAACGATATTTGGGTTATGTTGACTTTTTGACTATTAGGAATAATCCTGCAGTTAGATTCAAGTTCTGTGTAGACAAAACAGTTTTATTTTTCGGTGGTATAGGGTAACCGGTTTTGACCTTTTCAGAAACTTTTTCAAAGCCTCCTAAGTCAACTAGACCATCTTACAACCCAACCTGTGGTACGTAAAGGTTCCCTCGTTTCTCCATTTTCTTCCCAACACTGTCATGAACTGTCTTTTGCTTTGTACGTGGACTTCCTACTAAATGCTTTTTATTTTTGTTTCCATGGCTGGTAAAGTTGAGCCTGTCTTCATGAGCCACTTTTCTGTTTTCCTTGAAGCAGCTTCCATTCAGACTTTTGTCCATCTGTAAATCGGATTGCTTGGTTTTCTTGGGTCGTAAGCGTTCATAGCTGCACCCAGTGCTACGCACGTAACCGCAATCACTGAGGCAGCTGAGGCAGGAGCTCGAGGGTGTAAGACCAGCTTGTGCAGCAGGGAAGAGACTCTGAAAGGCTATTCCCTGCTAAACTGCAAGATTCCACATTCTACACACAAGCGTTTTGATTATCAGATACATGATGTGCAAGTGCTCCCCCTTCTGTAAATTGTATTTCCACTTTGGGGAATATTTAATTTTCATGAAATCTAATTTATACTTTTGTCTTTTGCGACTCATGTTTTTTTTTTGTTTGTTCGTTTTTGTTTATTTGTTTGTTTGTTTATATATATTATGGCTGTCTCAGCCTGCTCTGGGGGTGGGGCCGCGCAGCCTATGGTGCTGGGGATCAAACATGGTCCCTGAAGACCTTGCCTAAGCAGGCGCTTTAGACCCCTGAGCCATCTTGCCGGCCCGCTACTCATGTTTTTGGTATCATAATCTACAAAGCTATTGCCAAATTCAAACTCAAGAAGACATATTTTCGTCTAGAATGTCACAGCTTTGGTTTAAGCACTTAAGGCTAAGGCACGTGTTGAAACACTTTTGTGTGTGAGGTGAGGCAGTGGTCCAACTGTCTCCCATGTGAAACCTAGGGTCCCAGCACCATGTAAAAAACCTCCCCACCTCCCTCATGGCGTTATCTTGGCCTCCTTCTCCAAAAGCCCATTGACGAAGGCACAAAGGTTGCATGCCTGTAACCCCAGCCCTCTGGAAGCCTCCACAGAAAGATCGGGAGGCTCGGACCTGTCCCACATAATTTAGTGATTTACCGAGACCCTTTAAAATAAAAAAAGTTTTCGGGCCAGGCGTGGTGGTACACACCTGTAATCCCAGTGTTTGGGAGGTTGAGGCAGGAGGATCGGTGTGAGTTTGAGCCCAGCCTGAGTTATAAAAGTGAGTTCAAGGCCAGCCTGAAATGCATAGAGAGACCCTGTCTCAAAAAGACAAAAATAAAATAAAGTTTTCAAAGGGGTGGGAATGAGCTATGTGAAGGCCTTGTGTTCAATCCCCAGTACTGGGAAAAAAAAGTAAACACCATTGGTGTATTACACCAGGCAGCTGCATGCCAGTCCCACGGACGCTGCCACTCTCGATTGCTGACTAACAAATGTGCAGGACGTTTTGAAGTCTGGAGCCCAAGGTCCTTCACCTGCTCTGATTCTCCATATTGCTTACCAATTCCCATATGAGGTTTAGAATCTCTTGATAATTTCTGCTGCGATTTTGAGAAGGAATTGTACAGTCTGTAGAGCTAATTAGGTGGTATTACTATGTAACGATGTTACGTCTTCCAACTCAAGGGCAGGGGCAATATATCCATTTATTCACATTCTCTTTGATTTCTTTCAACAATGACTTGTAGTCTACAGGGTATAAACTATGAATTACCGGCAAAATTACTCCCAAGTTTTTTTTTTTTTTTTTTTTTTTTGTCTTTTTGAGACAGGGTCTCCCTATGCAGTTCAGGCTGGCCTTGAGCTCACTTTTGTAGCCCAGGCTGGTCTCGAACTCGCACTGATCCTCCTGCCTCAGCCTCCCAAGTGCTGGGATTACAGGCATGTGCCACCATGCCTGGCCTTATTCTTCTGGATCCTACTGCAATGCAACTATTTTCTTAATTTTAATTTTGGATTGCTCATTGCCTGCGTATACAACTCCGACTGACTTTTGTCTATAATCCTTGCATCTAACCTTACTAGACTCATGCGTTAGTCATAATAGATATTTCACTATATTCTTTAGGATGTTTCAGGTATAAGATAAACCTCACGTACCAGTCTAGGAGCAGGACACCTGCCTTTCTAATTGTAATCTCTTTTGTTTGTTTTCTTGCTCAGCTGTCCTGATTAGAACGTCAGCGCAACATTAGTGGAAATGACAAGATGGAAAACCTTGTCTTGGGCTGGTGAGACAGCTGAGTGGACTATAGCACCTGCTTAGACAAGCGTAGGCAAGCACAGGGAGACGGGTTGGATCCCAGGCACCACAGGGCATGACAGCCTCACCTCCAGGGCAGGCTGCGCTAGCCAGAGCCCAGGCATGGTGGCGTACACCTGCAATCCCAGTGGGCTGGAGAGGCTGAAAATAGGAGGATCGCCACAAGTCCAGCTACACAGAGAAACCTTGAAACAACCAAATACAGTTTAAAAAAAGAAAAAAAAATACTTGTCTTGTTTCTAATTTGATAGGAAAATCTTTCACTCTTTCACCTATAAGTAGGATGTGTTTTGTAGGCTTTTCTCAGAATCTTTTTTATTAGACTGAGGAAGTTCCCTTCTATATCTAGTTTGGTGTGTATTCTTCTCATGAAGAGTTATTAAATTTTTCAAGTGTTTTTCACAGTTCATTGAGATGATCATACATTTTTTTGGCGGGTGGGTACCGGGGCTTGAACTCACGACCTTTCACTTGCCAGACAGGCACTTGTGCCACAGAGCTATCTCTCCAGCCCCTGATCATACAGCTTTTATCTTTTAAAAATTGATCGCATTAAGGGCTGGCCAGATAGCTCAGTGGATTAAAGCACCTGTTTAGGCAAATGCAGGGATGGGGTTCCATTCTGCCGTGCCCTGTTGGCCCCACCGCACTGGGACCGTGAATGAGACTGAGAGTGGTGGCACCCACCTATAATCCCAGTGCTTAGGAGGCTGAAAACAGGAGGATCCCTAGGAGTCTATCTACATACTGAGACTCGGTAGACCCCACACAAAATATATAAAAAATAAAATAAAAATAAGAGTTTATCTTATATAATCCATTAATTGACCTGTTGGCTGTCTGTGTTCCTACCTGACTTCTTGGCGATATTCATGCAGTTGGCCAATCTGCCCTTTGAAAAACCCTTTTCTCTTCTGGCCGCCGCTGTCCTGCCGTCCTCCTGCCTCCCACGTGCACTGAGGGGCTCGGGCTCTTCTCCCCTCCTCCACGGTCTGCGGGTGATCGCCTCGGGCCCCAGGAGCGCACCCCACACTTCTCTTCCCGCCCGCGTCTGCTCTTCGAGCTCCGAGTGCGACCTACTGCTCTCTCTGTGTCTGCATTTCATGACGACGACACCAACCACTCAAAATAAAACAATAGCTTTCTATTCCTTTCCGAGACCTCCTTATCTCTGTGTATGGCCCTAAAATACATCTTCGTTTCTTAAAGATAGAAACTCAAGGGGCCCCGGAGATAGCTCCGTGCACAAGTGCCTGCCTGGCAAGTGCCAGGTCATGAGTTCGAACCCCGTTCCCGCCAAAAAAAAAAAAAGAAAAGAAAAACTCAAAATCACCTTTCTCCTTCTCCTTCACCCTCTGAACCCAGCGCTAGAGCCCCGAGGTCAGTGACCATCTGACGAAGCCTCACCCAAAGCGCGAATCTCTCTTCTCTAGTTGGCTCCTGGGTTCACTCAGTTGTCTAAAGCCCCTGCTTGGGCAAACTCAGGAGCAGGGGGCCGCGTTTCAATCCCCAGCTCCACAAGCTGCACCAGACCCGCCCTTGAGGCATTGCGAGGCAGAAAAAAAAAATCCTTACCTGTGCCAGGCCAGTTGTAATTCTCCCTCTCATAAATTTATTGATTTTTATGTATTTAATATATATCAAAATAAATTTATTATGTTATGTTTATTATGCTAGTATATGTTCTATATATTTCTTATATTGGTACATATTAAATATATAATAATACTTAACATATATTTAATATGTACCACTATATACCAATTGATACATTTAATATATAGGAAGTCACTGCAGCTGGTGGTCATTGCTTCTCCTCTTGGGTGGACAGGGAAAATCAGGTGTTTTAGGGGAAAATTTATGGTACTGTAGACTGAACCCGGTGGTTTCCCATGAAGTATGCCTCCAGTGTGGTCAGAATGAAATTTGGCCCCAGCGCCACTGCCCCAGGTGCCTGCCTGGCCCTGGGGGGAGGGAAGGCCCCTGGAGCATGGCGGGAAGGGCATCCGCCTCTGTCCTCATGGAACGTCATTTCCTTTTCTCCGTTTTATGGAAAAAAGTGAAAAAAAAAATTTTCACGATAAAATCCTACGAGAGGGATTGGGCAGATTGCTCAGCGATCTACAGGGCTACCTGGCAAGCGCAAGCACTCAAGTTTGATCCCCGGTACCAGATGCCAAGCCGGGACCCCAGACTCAGGAACAGTTGTTCATGCCTGTAATCCTAGTGCTTGGGAGGCTGAAAACAGGAGAATCACTGAGTCCAATCTGTGTAGTGAGACCCTGTAGACTCTGTGCTAAAGGCAAAGATAAATTATATATATATATACACACACACACATATATATATTATATACTTCTTTATCTGAGAAATGTATATTTATCTCAGATACACATTTTTAGTTGGAGTCTTTGAATTTGGATTGTCTGATTGTCTTCAATTCTTTATATGTTCTAGATATGTCTTTGATCTGAAGGACAATTGGCTATTTTTCTCCCACTCCATAGGTTGTCTTTCACTCTGTTGGTGATTTCTTTTGATGGGAAAATGCTTTTTAATGAGATGAGCACTTCTCTTGTGGTCTGAGTTTCGTTCATGAACTCTCTGCCCACCCCTATGTCCTCAGGATTTATATCTACTTTCTCTTCCAGTAGAGTTTCTATTCTAATAGTCAGATCTTTGATCCATTTCCAGTCTAGCCTAGTGTATGGGGACAGACTTGGGTCTTGTCTCGTCCTCAGCAGGGAGAGCACTGATTTTTCCAGCACCGTTTGTTAAGGAGGTTATCTTTCTTCCAGTAAAAGAGCTGTGCGCTTTCATCAAAGGTAGGTCGGTTGAGTGCGCTTGTAGTTGTGTGTGCATCTTCTAGTGCGTCCCACTGATCTTCAGGTCTGCTATTTTTGCTTTTTTGTTTTGTTTTTTTTGCCAGTACCATGCTGATTGTATCACAGTAGGCTTGCAGTATAATTCCAGGTCAGGGATTGTGATGCCTCCTGCCTCGCCTTTGCTGCCCAGGACTGCTGTTGCTGTTCTAGATCCCTTCTGGTCCCAGATGAGCTTTAGCAATGTTTTTCTACATCTGTGAGGTCTGTTCATGATTTTCTTCCATTTACATATTTGGCACAGGGTCTCGCTATGCAGCTCGCACTCATAGTGATCCTCCTGTCTTCAGCCTACCCAGTTCTGGATTTATATCACACCCAGACTCAGCTTGGCTCAGTGTGTCCCAGGGGCAGGGTCAGCATGGCATGTGGGACTGGAGATGGAACCCTGGTCCCTGCACTTGCCAAAGCAGACGCTTAGTCCATTGAGCTATCTTGACAGCCCCTGTAAATGATATTTTGATCAGGATTGAATTACATCTGCATAGCAATTTTGGGTGTATGGCCATGTTCACATTCTTGGTTCTTCCTATGCATGAGCAATGGTTACCTTTCCTTTTCAGAAATCTTATTCTGGCTCCTTTTTCCAGATATTGCAGTTCTCAATGTAGAGGTCTTTTACTTCCCTTGTTAAATTGATCACTCAGTATTCCGTTCTTTCAGATGCTGTTGCGATGCATGTTGTTTTCCTAATTTCTCTCTCGGTGACACTGTTGTTTGTATACAATAATGCTATTGATTTCTGAGTGTTGACTTTGTGTCCAGCTATACTGCAGAATTGGGTTACTAAATCTACAAGTCTTTTCATGGAGTTTTTGGGGTCCTCTAGGTAGAGTATCACGTACACTATGAACAATTATAACTTAACTCTTTCCTTCCTTTCCTATTCATATTCTTTTTATGTCTCTCTCTGGCCTAATTGCTGTGGACAATGTTTTCCAAATATCCTTGTTCCTGGTTATAGAATGAAAACTTTTAGCTTTTGTCCATTTAGTACAAGGATGGTAGTTGGGTTTTCGTAGATGGTTTTCATCAGACTGAGGTGAAGACCACCGATGCCAAGTTTCTATATGGTTTTTATCATGCATGAGTGCTGGACTTCCCATAAGCTTCTTCCACATCTCTTGAGATGAACCTGTGCCTTTTGTCTTTAGCTCAGTTGATAGGGTGAACTGCGCTTACTGATTTGCATGTCTTGAACCATCCTGCATTCCTGGGATGAGTTCTACTTGGTCTTCATGCATAATCTTCTTGATGATTTGCTGCATTTTGATTGCAAGTATCTTATGAGAACTTTACATCTATGTTCTTTAGGTAGGGTGGGTTGTATCTCTGTTTCTTTAGTTGGGTCTTTCTCTGTTTTTGGTAGCAGGATAATCCTTACTTCCAGAAATGACTTTATTTTTATGCTTTCATTTTAATATCATTAAGAAGTGCGAGGAGTAACATTAGATCTTCTATAAATTCCTTGTTGAATTCAGCTATGAATCCATCATGACGTGGGCTTTTGTTTTGTTGGTAAATTTTTAATGAAGTTTGTAATTTCATTGACTGATATGGATTACTCAGAATTTTTATGTCTTGTTGATTCAATTTTGGTACTTCACACATATCTAGGAATCTTCCCATTTCTTCTGTTTTCTATCCTATTATAGTAACGATTTTCAAAGTAAGTATTAATGGTCTTCTGAAGTTCTATAGGATCTGTAGAGATTTCATCGTTGTCTTTCCTTATTGCATGAATTTGAGACTTTCTTTCTTTCTTTCTTTCTTTCTTTCTTTCTTTCTTTCTTTCTTTCTTTCTTTGTTTTTTTGAGGCAGGGTCTCATTGTGCAGTTCAGGCTGGCCTTGAGCTCACTTTTGTAGTTCAGGCTGATCTCGAACTCACACCAATCCTCCTGCCTCAACCTTCCAAGTGCTAGGATTGCATTTCTTTCTTTTTGATAAGATTGACTAGGGGCTTATCAATTTTATTTATCCTTTAAAAAACCCTAACTCTTTGATTCATTAGTTACTTGTATTGTTTTCTTGTTGTGATTGTGTTCATTTCTGCACTGGTTTTTATCATTTCCTCCATTTTTGGAGCTTTGGGCTTGACTTGCTTTTTTCCTAGAAGCTTTAGGCACAGGTTTATTGTTTACTTGTGTTTTTTCTGTTTCCTGATGTGAGAATTGATCACTCTAAGTGTCCTTCTTAGTACCAATTTCCTTGTGTCCCATTGGCTGTGGTATGCTGTACCTATATTTTTGCTTAATTGTAGATACTGTTTACTATCTACTTCAATTTCATCTGTGACCCATTGGTTTTTCAGGAGGACGTTATTTTATTTCCATTGGAACATCATTTCTTTAACTGAAAAAAAGAAAAACATATAGGTAAAATGCAGTTATTTGAACATGAACATGTATTTGGAAGACATCTTCTCAAAAATGCAAAAGAAACGGGGTCGATACTTTAATGAAAACAGCTAGCAGCTAACTGCCAGTGATGCAATTTGAGATTTCTACTTAAATGAAAATCTTGGAAAATGCATCTGCCACCCAGAACTGGACAGTGTCCTGATACTTTCCATGTTTAAAGACTTTTCTAGCAAGAACAATAATGTAGTGGTTGATACATTGTGTCAACTTGGCATGATGTTGGTGGTTGATACATTTTATCAATTTGGCTGCACTGCCTGGCTGTTTCACACTGTGAGCCATGAGGGCCCTGCCCCAGAGTAACTCAGTTTGGACTTAATCTCCTGGCTTCCTGTACAGACTTGTCAGCCTCTAGTTTGGGCCCTTCAGCTTTCCGTCAGCCTCTAGTTTGGACCCTTCAGCTTTCTGTAGCAGATTCTTCTGCCTTCCTTTTCAGATACAACGGGCTAACAGTTAGAGACTGTTAGGAACCGGTAGAAACCGGTTAGGGATGGAATACTGCCATGAGTATAAAAGCCTCGGGACTGAATCCTTCAGTGGGCAGTGTGCAGACGCTCTCAGCACACTTCCCCGTCTAACTCTGGGACTGGCACATCTTGTGTTACCTCTGTTCCTTGTATTATATCTGTTCCTCTAGTAAAACCCTGACTAGAACAAATAGTGTTGTCAATGGATGTGGTCTTTGGGTCTCAAATGATGAGATGTGTCACATTTAGAAGATCTGCACAAGCCAGCGAGCCAATATTTTCCCAGTGAAAATATTGACATAACATTACAGAATCATGCAAAGATGACAGATCCACCTCTAGTGTAAGAGAGGCTAGTGGATCTTAATACAACAGTACAAAAGCCTCCCTGATACCAACTTCCACATCTGTGTTGTAACTAACCTTTAAGAAACTAAGAAGAATAAGGGCTGGCCTAATAGCTTAGTGAACTAAAGCGCTCTTTAGGCAGAGCACAGCCGCTGGGGCTCAATCCCCTGGCCTGCAGTGCCTGACCCACCTGGGGACACGCTGAGATGGAGACTGAGACTCACTCGTGGTTGCACACCTGTAATCCCAGCACTTGGGAGGCTGAAAACAGGAGAATTGCTGGAGTCTGATCTATATAGTGAGACCCCATAGATCTTGTCATAAATACATAAAAAAAAAAGGAAGAATAGCCACCGACATCTGAATAGCATTTTGTTTGTTTCCTGTTTTCAACCTCCTAGGCACTGGGATTACAGGTGTGCACCACCACACCTGTCGTTGCGTGGCCACCAGGATGAGGTAGGCACGGCAGGCCAGGGGGTCAAACCCCTGGCCTCTGCACCTGCCTAAGCAGGAGCTTTAATCCACTGAGCTATTTGGCTGGCTGTGAACAGCTTATTAAATCTTTCTTTTCCAAGTATATATTTATTCTTATACAAATGTTTACTAAAAGCATACTTCAGTCCAGACAACATGTTAGGCTTTATGAAATGCAGAAGCAGGTATAGATATTGAGCTGTCTCCCATTAAACCAGATTTTAAAAATACTTGCAAAAATGTAAAATCAGCGTCACTCTTTACACTAACTTTTTTGTTGTAGAAAAAGCTATGAAGGGGACAACCCACTTGGGCCACTCTCCTGTCCCTCTTTGGGACAGGAGCTTTCTTTGCCGCAATATATATATTCTGCTCAAAACCTCAAAAAAAGAAAGAAAGAAAGAAAAGCTATGAATTTTTCATTTTAAAATATCTTAATAATTTGTTCTACAATAAATTCATAGTTATTTAAATTTTTCTTTTTTATGGCTATTTCTAAGGTAGTAAATAGCAATAGTACAGTAAAAGTATTCTTGGTGTAGTTTTCCATCATTTCCAAGCCTGTAAAGAGTTCCTAAGACAAACAAGTTTGAGTTACTGTTCTAGTTCGTTAACTAGCCACAAAAGAGACGCAAGGCGCGTCAGTCCTCACGTAACAAACTAAGAAGGCACACACTTATCCCTCAGTGTGTCCTCCCAGCTCTGCAGGGCACGTGCAAGCGCACTGCCGTAGGCATCTTAGAGAGGGTGACGGTAAAGCGTCCCTGACAGTAAAGTGTGACGCACGCACGCACGCACATACATCTTCTTTAAAAGCTTATTTATAAGATACTGTGTGAGGAGCTATTTATCCCACAAAGGCAAAAATAAGGCTTAATAGTAAGAATCGATTTACCATAGCCACTGATCAAGAAGCCAGGGTCACGGGAATACCTGCTTAGTTGTTGAAAAGTCATCTGACGGAAACCTAAATTTGTTTCCTAACAAAATCATAAAATCACTAGAGAAACTATGGACTATTTTTAAAGATATCAGCATGAGAAGCTCTTTTTAATGTGCCAGTGTCTTGCTAAATCCCAGTAAGCAGCATAAGAATGTGGAAAATCCTTAGGTGTTCACTTGTCTTCCAATTACTGATCTCAACTACATTGTGTCCGGTCATCTTTTCTCATCTTTATGCAAAAATCTAGGAAAGATTCTATTACATCTGATAACTTCAGATTATTAAACTTCAGCTGAGTTCATCTTCAAACTCTAATATTCAATTCAAAGACTTCTCAGCTTGTAGTAGTGACTTCAAATCAAAATTTGCAGACTCCTAAATAAAAATTGGTTAAAAAAAAAAAAAAAAGCTGGCCCTAACAGCATCTCAGTCATGTCCTCAGACTGTCCTGCTTGAGTGGGACGGACAAGTCACTCTCTATAGATACAAGGGCTTCAGATGGGCGAGGAAGGCCCTTCCCCCACTGCTCCAAGTCTCTCTGCCCACGGATTTAGACCTCAGCTGCCAAGGTAGGGGAACAGGCGCGCAACTTATTACACCCAGCTGAGTTAAACTAGCATAATGCTGAGCGTGGGAGGTCCACCTGAGGGTTGTGCCAGCGGCATAAAGGCAGGACAGGGGAAGCTGCCCAAAAACGCTGTCAGGGCTGCTGTGTGGGGAAACTATTGGAGCTGTTAGAGCGGCTGGATGCCACTAGTTCTCTTGGGCTGTCCTGCTGGGGAACCTTGGCATGCTGGCTCTCTGGGTGAACTTTGGAGAACCTTGAGTCCTCATCCTGAGCATCGATTCTTGGCTCCAGAGGGGAAGATGGTGCACTGCTCAGCCTCATGAAGCTGGTCATATTGGCTTTCTTGATGGAAACTCAGCTTTCCTCATAGCTGGAGGAGATTGGGATGCCACTCTGGCTGAGGATGGCTGTGGATGGCTGTGGTACTTTGAGGGGAGCTCTGGTGCTTACCTGGAGCGTTGCTTCCTGGCTCCAGTTCAGGTCCCTCAGCCTGCTGGCCCAGATCCTTCATCCCACTGGCAGAGACTTCCTAGCTTTCACCACCGACGTTTGGGCCTTTCCAGCACAGATCCATGAAGCGGGCCTGCATGAGACTTTGTTGTGGGCTCCAGGCCTCTAATAGGACTGGTGGGAGGCATTGTTGTGATCTCTAGGCCCTCAGCTGGATTCTTTAGTGTTTAGTGTGTGGCTAGATTTCCTGCATTTGCAGTACACGATTCTTGGGTGATTCACTCTAAAATGCTACTATGAAACATGTCCTATACTATATAGTTCACCTTTCAAAAACCCCAAACCATGACAGAAGGCAAAACTTGTGTATGCAGCAGCACGTTGGTGGGTGAGGGGTGCCCTTGGACCTGTTCGTTCCTGTCTTAGTCACTCTTCTCTCATTGCTGGGGCAAATACCCGACGCCCAAAATGAAGGTAGGAAAGGTTTATTTAGCTCACAGTTACTGGAGGTTTCAGTCCATACGTAGGTGGCTCCAGGGCAGGCTGGCACATGGCAGAGGGCAGCCTTTCATGGCAGTGGCAAGAAGCAGAGAGCAAAATGGAGGGAAAGCAGCAGCTCAAGCAGCTAGGGTCTCTGCCCTCCTTACATTGCAGTGCAAATTAGCAGCCCAGGGCAGGTGTAGCACACACACCAGTAATCCCAGTGGATCATGAGTTAATCGCAAACTCTAGAAGTCTGCCCCATGACTGCATGAGGCTTTGGGGTGACACCTACACACAAACCGTAACAGTTCCCTTCCATAATCCTCTAAGTTGGGCACTCAGTTGGTGTTCTGGTTTGTATCTAGTTGTCCCCCGCAAAGCCTCATGTGAATCATGGGGCTGTCAAGCACGTGGCTTGAGGGGGCAGGGCTGTGGAATGAGAGAATAGTAACTAATACACCTTGTGCCAGCTGAAATCTTTTGTCCAACCTGCTTGGGACCAGAGAGTTTCAGCCTTTGCACTTTTTTTTTTCTTTCACATTTTGTAATGTTTGCCTATAGATAATTGGTATCTTTGGGGAAGGGGCCCAGACTAAGCACAAAGCCCATTTATGGTTCATACACTCTCTGTATGTACATAGCCTGAAAGCAAGTATTTTCCACATAGTCTATCTGCACTTAGTGCTGTAGATGTTCCGGGATTCTGAGCTCTGTGGAGTTCAGCTCTTTGGATGAAGGGTTACGCGCACAGCCTGTGTGACGGTCAGAACGTTGCTCCTGCGGTGTGCTTTGCTCGGGCCAGTTCCCCAGCCTTGTTACGGATCCTTCTACCACAACGTAATCTGCCCGGTGCAATTCAGAAGGGGGCTCTGGGGCACGTCCCCCAGAGCGTGGGCCTCTCCCGAGCCTTCTGGTGCCTGCCTGCTTTCCCCATGCAACCTGGCCCTGCCTGCTCAGCTTGTGTTGCCTTCTTTACAGAATTTATCACTGTCAAACGCTTTATTAGTTTCCTAGCTAATTATCGGTCTCACTATACTAAATTCACACTGCATGGGCCAGGAGGAGAGCTTCTTACTTTCTAGCTCACACTCGCACCTAGAATTCGCCCAGACTTAAGCCTCTGTGTAGTAGCAGCCTTTGTAAGAATAGCAGGAAAGCCGGGCATGGTGGTGCACGCCTGTAAGCCCAGCACTTGGGAGGCTGAGGCAGGAGGATCGCTGTGAGTTCGAGACCAGCCTGGGCTACAAAAGTGAGTTCAAGGCCAGCCTGAACTGCATAGTGAGACACTGTCTCAAAAAGACTAAATAACTAAATAAAAATAAAAGAATAGCAGGGAAAAAATGGCTAAAGTTTCTGATGATTTCAGATGACTGAGAAGTTCATAGCAGAGGATCCTCCAAAGTATAGTGATGAATTTGGCTTTAAGAGGCCTTGAAGGGCAGTTTTCAGACCACACTGTGGTCCCTCACCAGCAGCACTGGAGACGCCCCAACAGAGCCCTCTGCCCCCACATTGTGGAGGAAGCTCAGCCCCCAGAGCATGGCAGGCTGGCAGCCTTTCGCGAAGCAAGAATTAATTTTGGACAATGAGAGTTTCTTAGGCCGTGGCCTCTGGCGCTGTATTTCTGTAACATGGGCAATACTGCCTGTTCCTATCTCATCCCAGAAGACCTCTGTGAGCACCACAGAGCCCCTCTAACCTGAGGTTGTCAGTGTGGGTGTGTGGATGACAGCACGTGAGTTAGGCCTGCCGGGTAGCTGAGGGCCGCCATGCAGCAGGAGAAGCCAGTGTCTGCTACCGTCTCACCACCTGTGCATCAGGAGCGCAGCCCTGCTCAGGCGGACCTTCCGCTTCAGGGTCGCTCCTAGCCTTGCAGTCCATGCAGCGGTCAGTTCTGGGGTCCACCAGGCTCCTCCGCTGAGGGATGCGTTTGTGCAGCCACATGGTCTTGGGAAGAGCTTCAGTGCTCTTTAGGTGGAGCTGGCAGTCTCAGTTCCCTGCCCCACACACCCTCCCTGGCCCCAGCGCACCCGTAGCCCTCCTCAGAGCAGCTCCAGCACAGCCCCCTGCTTCCGCGCCCTCTCCAGCAAGAATCCCATTGCCAAGCAAAGCCAGCCTTACTGAATCTACTCCTGGAAGTGGTAGTCGAGAACTGTCCAGTCTAGCATTGCCAAGCAAGTACGAGATCCTACACCTGAACGAGGCGGTTCCACAGGAGCTGGAGGGCCCAGGGCCACACCAGGGCCCAGCAGCAACGAGGCCAGCCACAGGCAGTCTCTCACAAGCGGCCAAGTGGTAGGTGTGATTTGTACAATCACGTGAGTCCTATAAGCGTAAAAGCACCCCCAGCAAGCATGGCTGGCAGGTGACACCCCTAACTCCCTCCAGTGATGCTGGATCCCCAAAGCACGACGCAAGACACGTGCTAGAGCCAGGAACTGGTGCGAAGACGGTGACTTCCAGGTGGGTGTTGGGCTGGAATCAGGAGCTGGGGGATGGAGAAAAAACGCACAGAGATGCTGGGGAGTGGGTTGAGGACAGGAATGCCGACCCCAGGGGTCCCAGCACGGTGGCCTTGGCCGAGGAGTTTGGGTGCAGCGACATGCACGAAGCCTTGCTCTGTTGTACGGTGCTGACAGAAGAGGCCCCAGGGCCCCCAGCTATGTCACTGCGATGCGTGCATGGTAAAGACAGCCGTCCACGCCGAGAGCTCAGCCTGCCACTGAGCACACTGATGCGGAGCTGGTGGCCAGGTGCCGGCGTGGCTCCTCCTGGGCCCTCCAGCAGGTCACCTGACCTCAGCATCCTGCTGTAGAGTAAGTGGCTGCGGTTCTTTGTCAGGGTCCCTGTGGGTGTCCCCTAGGGTGTTTATGCTGGTGCTGGCTGTGCCAAGTGCTCTACGAGGTCTTAACACGGAGCCCCGTAAGCGGGGAGGAGCTGCCGCTCTAGACCAGTGCAACAGGAGCAAACGCAAGACAGCATGAGACCGTCCTCTGCTCTCGGAGTCAGGCTCTCCTGGTGCTGTCCAGGCCGGCCTGGGGCTCAGTGTGCAGCCAGGCCGGCTCTGAGCTCCCCACAGCTGTGTGGCATTGGCCTCCACAGAGCTGGGCTTGCAGGGTGTCTTACCACACCTGGGGGGTGGGGGGGTGGGAATGTCCTTATTTGCTTATGTATGTATGTATGTATGTATGTGTGTGTGTGTGTGTGTATGTATGTATGTGTGTATGTATGTATGTATTGCAGAACTGGGGATCAAACTCAGGACCTGGCACTTGCCAGGCAGGCACTTATACCCCTGAGCTATCTCCCCTGCCTATTTTTAACTTTCAGGTTGAAGAAGTTTACCATGAAAATTGCTATTTATATCCAGAATTCTGCACGTGAAAGTGTCTCCAGAGACCCAGCCACACCCATATGACAATTTTGCTTTCTTATTTCGTCTATATGTAGACAGGGTTTATGGGGAACTGAGCAGGTTTTCGTCCTTAGAAGGGGGTGACCCTGCCATTGCAGCCGAAGGCCAGTAGGTGGCGGTGCACACACTTGCACAGGGCCGGTTTACCTGTCCTCAAGGCCTAGAAAGCACCACCAAGGTTAACAGGATAGGCTACAGGTGCAGGTGCTGGAAACATATTTTGTAATGGCTTAGGAATGCTTTTACAGGTAAAATAAAACAAATATTTAATTGAATGGTTTTCATGCTTAAAATCTCATAGTATTTGTTGTGGTTTATGTCCAGTTGCCCCCGAAAGCCTCATGCAATCATGAGGCAGGGACTTCTAGACTTTGAGACTTGAGTCATGGTCCACTGGGATTATGTGTTTTAGTACTGATGGGACTATGGGTCTGAGTACTGCTGGAATTACTTGACTCTTAATCCACTGGGATTATGTGTTTTAGTACTGATGTGGTTATCAGTCTGAGTACAGCTGGGATTATGGGTGTGGCCTAAGGTGGATAGGCTAAGGTAGAAAGCCTGAATGTAATATAAAGAGAGACAGAGAGACAGATGCTGGCTGTTGCTCTCCGGAGCCCTGGTTGGTCGGTTGCCTCTGTCGCGATTGTTGCTGTTCCGCCGCCATGAACTGGATGCTCTCTGCCCTGTTCCGCTCAGCCTTGGGCCAGCTGAATATGGACTGAAACCTCCAGCAACTGTGAGCTGAATAAACCTTTCCTTCCTTCACTTTGAGTGTCGGGTATTTGTCCCAGCAATGAGTAAATAGTAACTAAGACGGTATCAATGGGTGGTTGTGCCACGTCTCTGTTCACTCATTGCGGAACACTTTCGTGTCTGCACCTGGGTGTGAGGAACGATGCAGCCGTGTGTGTGTGTGTGTGTGTGTGTGTGTGTGTGTGTGTGGCTGTCCACGCACCTCCTCAGCATACACGCCTAACATAAGATTTCCAGGTCGCAGGGTGGCTCTATTTTTAGTATTTTAATAACTCTGTCCTTTTTTTTTAATACAGTGATATTTTCATGGCAGTGGTCTAATGTACTAGCAGGCCCTCCCAGTCCCCATCCCCCCAGCCTCTTGCCCATACAGGCCCAGCAGGGGAGCTCTTCTGCTCGCAGGGGGAAGTTAGACTTTGCTGCCACTTAGCAATTCACTTAGATACTTTCTGTCATCTTTTCGGTCATTTTTAGATGCAACCCACTGATCGTGAATACTCTGTTAGTGGGATTCTTACTGTTTTCTGTACTGAAATTCCTTAACTGTCCTAAAGGCTCACTACTTCCTCCAGCACTTAAGAAGACAAGAGTAGGCCCAGCCAGGTAGCTCAGTAGACTAAAGCCCTTGCTTAGGCAGGGTGCAGGGACTCGGGTTCGATCCCTGGCGTGCCGCGCCGGCCATGCCCCTGGGACCGGCTGAGATG
>PVKN010006754.1:0-27857 GCA_004027915.1 Capromys pilorides
TAAAAACTGGTTAATGCTAGTCTAGGTAGCTGCATTTCTATCCAATAAAGGGAATACTGGCTAATAGTGTCTTTCTACATTAAGATATCACTATTGAACATCTTACAACTTACAGAAATACAATCTCAATACTTAATACATTTAATATGAACAAATGAGAGACTGTCCAGTTCTAATGTGTAAATAACAATATACGTTACATCTACAAAATCACTTTTGAGATTATTTTGGTGAGCTGGCAACCTTGATGGAGGTTAGTAATTTTAATTTGGATGACATTTATCTGTGAACCAAATTAAATTACAGCCAAATACTTCAAAAATCTGAAAAGAAGAAACATTTGTTGAACTCATAAAACAACTATTTATAGATTAGACAGAGAACCAAACAAACACACATAAAATACTTCATTTATAAAATCAGAGTGTATCAATGTATTTTGGGCAAATTAAATTATAATAAACTTTCAAGTTTGTAATTATAAAATGACTAGTCAGAACTTATTGCAGGTGAGTTCACAGAGATCTCTTATGAGAAGAATTTGAAAAGCATAAAACTTCTAATTTATAGTTACTATATTTTTCCTATAGGTCTACTAGAGTATATCAAGTTTCAGTGGCAAGAAGCAAACTTAGCAGAACATGAGTATCAAGCACAGTGTAGTGGAGGGTGACAACATAGCACTGACAGATCACAAGTCCTGGAAGAACAACATTTACTTATCCTGGTCTTGCAGACTAGCAAGAGTGTATTCTGTGGAGACTTGATCTTCTCAATATACTGATTCACACAGTCTTTGAATGTGAGGTTTAATCCTTTCATTTTGCTTCAGTGGCCACTGTGTATTGTCTCAAACAAACTGGCTTCACATGTCCCTCTAACTCCACTATTATTGGGAGCACGTGAGTTGTCAGATCAGGGGTGTTATTCTCTCAGTAGAGTGGCTGAGTGTGGGCTTGTATCACATTGGACTAGAGGTGGAGTTTACATGGACAGTGTGGTGTCATAACCAGAACTAAATGGGGGAGGCTTGGCACTCATGTGAAAGGAAGGCAAAGCCTTATTCTAGAATCAGGGAAAAAAATGAAGAAGCTGGCCAGGTGCTGCAGATCTTGGGCCCCTGCCATGTTGGATCATCGCCAGGATGACTAGGCAGATTTTCTACATGGGCAGAAACCTGTCAAAAGTTACCATGGAACCCAGGCCCTCAGCTGGATTCTGCAGTCTTCAGTATGTGGACAGATTTCCTGCACTGGAAATTTGCAGGTGATTCTTTGGGTGACTATTATAAAATAATCTTACAAAAGATGTGTTCTGAATGGTATAGTTCCCCTTGCAAAACCCCAAACTATGACAATTCACCTTTATCACTGAGAGTTAGTTCTAGTGTTGGGCTTCTGGGAGTCTGAGTACTAGGTGTTGCAGAGAAGTTACTTTCTGCTTGGGCCTATTTTGGGCTCTATGTGCTTCACTTAATTGATGTTGAATATACTTCACCAATCTTAGAAATTTTGTACTATCACTTTATAAAACATACTTTTATTTCATGTGTACTATTCTGATGTTTCTCTAACTCCAGTTAGTCTTAGATTTGTCCTTTCTGTGTCATCCTGATCTTCCTTGTTCTCTTGTTTCACCTTGTGTCTGAGGCTATGTTTATGTGCATCAAACCCATCTGTCACTTGTAATGCCATGTTCTCATATTGCTATGCCACTGCCCATGCTTCCAACAGAGTTCATTAGCTCTTGAATTCTTTATTGTATTTTATTTTTATTTAATTATTTATTTTTCAGTACTAGAGATCGAACTCAGGACCTTGCACTTGCCAGGCAGGTGCTTGTGCCACTGAGCTATCTCTCCAGCCCTTTTTTTTTATTTTTAAAAAGAGTAAAAATTAGAATTACAAAAGAAAAATTACAAGTGATAGAGATGTTCACTTAAGAAAGTAATATGAATTTCATAGTATTTGTTATAATATATAGTGTTGATTTCCAAGCAGTTGTTCATATTACGAGATATATGCATGTAAAATTGAAGAAAAAGAGAAAAAATGTGTAAGAAATTAAGAAGACAAAAGGTGAAACTATTGAAAAGAGGAGGTAAAACAAATTAGAATATTAACTGCTTCTTTCCAGAGACCAGCAGAAATTCACAGTACAGTTGTCCAAACCATCCTGCTTACATACATAGATATACCTCTTTCCACCACTCCCTGTCCTACACTTCTTGTCAACTTAGTAACTGTTTCATTTTTAATAACTTCATTCCCTTTCACCAGCATCTTTTGTACTCTACAGGTTGCATTTTTCTCTTTCAGGGTCTCACGCTAAGTGAACAATACAACATTTACACATGAGAGTTTGATTTATTTCACTAAAGAGTATGTTCTCCAGTTGCATCCACTTACCAATCAAAGACTCAAATTTATCCTGCTTTAGAGCTGAATAATACTCCATTGTATAAAAATGTCGCATCTTCCTTATCCTTTCTTCATTTGATAGGCGTCCGGGTTGTTTCCAGGATTTAGCTAAACAAATTCTCCTGCTAAAAACATGGGGGCATATATATGGCTACAGTATGTGGTTTTCAGTCCTTCTATAAAAATATCCAGCAATGATATAGCTGGATTGAACGGGACCTTGAATTGAGCTTTTGAAGCAATCTCCACACTGAGTCCCATAGTGGTTGCATCAGTCTATGCTCCCACCAGCAGCCGCATCAGTTATTTACTTATGTTCTTAGTAAGAAATTGACAACACTAATTTGTGAGGATAAATTCTACTTATCAGAGCAAGCACTGATTTCAGATAGCCCTGGAGCAGAGCAACACCTTTGATTTTTGGTAAAACCCATGAGTCTACCCATTTCTGATCAATCTTGCACTCCTCTGAAACTTGGTACTTCCCTTTCCCAGTGTCAAAGATCTAACCCACCTGGTGTCTGGGCTTCCACAGTTGCTTCTTCTTGAAATAAACAACAGGCAAGTGTTTGTGGATATTCACATTGCTGATATCAATTTTTGTGAAAATGACAGCAACAAATTTCTCATGTATTCTATGCAGAGGAAGGCAATTAAGGTTAGGAGGCCCATCACAAGCAGCAAACCACTGGCCCCCTACTTTAGGAAGACCACACTCTTGGCTCTGAACACCTGCTGAGCATGCTTACATGGTGCTAGGAGTGATGCTACCTTGAAGTTTCCTCACTTGCTGACTGAAGTTTTTGCCACGGCTCGACAGCTTTGGGGGTGCATCTTCAGTAGGGTGGTACCTAGTCTTTTTTCAAAGCTGTACCATGATTCTCATCAGCACAAACTTGTTTTGTAACAGTAGCAAGAACCTCCTTCTTCCTCTCCTTATCCTTGGATCAGGAATATCTACCAATTCCTCTAATAAGGATAGGATTTTGGCAGCAGTAGGGCTGCCCCTTCTTGGACCTTTCTACCTTCACATTACCCTTTCAACCCATGGTAGTGGCAGCGGCCTTCTTGGCTTCAGGTTTCTTCTCTTCAGTGTCTGGCTTCTCAGTTTTTTTGCCCATCGTCTTAGAAGATGGGAAAGCCCTGTCTTGGATTTCTGATATCTTTTCATGGATTCTGCTTCCTAGTGAAGTGGGTCATTCGTGCTGAATTATTTTGGGAAACTTTGCTACTTTTTTTATTTGTGTCTTTAAGCACTGTAACTTTCATTGTTATCTGTTTAGTTATAGCGTCTTTGAGCTTATCCAGTTTCTTTGGTTTTCCCTTTAAGTTTCTGAGTAATTCAGCCATCAAGTTTCCAATTTCCTTATTGATGACCCTTGGATCTAATTTGGGGGAATTAGGAGTTGGGGGAAACTTTTATTTTTGCCTGGTTTCTCATGTTTCCATTTTGTGTGTGAGTTTTGAAGATCATATGTGAAGATCAAAAACAATTGCAGAATTTTGTTGCTATTATGCAGATCTTTTTAATTGAAGTCTGCTTTCCAGTGATGTAATCCCAGCTTCATTTGCCAAGCAGTACTGCCTACCACTTTGAGCTACTCAGCTTCATATTAGAAACAGTCACTCTCTTGCAAGGAAAAAATCCTTATACATTATAATGGTATCCACAGATCTAACTTATGCCCATTTGCATTGAAACTTGTTTTGGCAATTTCACACTGTCACCAATGCCCCTTTCAGACTAGTATCCTGTTACTAGTCATTAGATTGGGATGTGGAGAGAGAGAGAGAGAGAGAGAGAGAGAGAGAGAGAGAGAGAGAGAGAGAGAGAGGATCAAAGTCACTAAGAAAGAGAAACATTAATTTTTATAGAAGATAAGACATCAGACTCTGCTGGAACTGTTTTATAGCTGTAGCAAAGTGTTAGGGTTGAAACGATTTCAAAGAATATATGTGTGGGCAGATCCAATGATGCAGAGAGAAATAAAGTGTGGCAATTGAAGAAAGTAGTGAGGTCTCTGGTGCCAGCTGCTAGTTAATGTTAGGATGCTCTATGCATGATGTTGGAAAACAGTTATCCTGAGATGCCCACAGAAGGTATTATTTAAGTAAAGCAGTGGTTAATTCTTATTCTCTTTTACACAATTCTTTTACTCCAATTCTGTTGCCACTCCCATCTGCATGATCTTCTTAAATGTTTGCCTGGAAACAGGGAGATTTGGGACCCAGATTGCTCTCTAGGTCCACCTATTGTCTCTGAGCTATGCTTTGGTCACGGTTTACTATAGACCATTGTCTCTGTCCCAGTTGCAACCCTCTCAGCTAATGTGGGAGGTAAAGATGCAGCATGCCTTGCCCAATGTCCAGTGCTTGCCTTCAATCAAGGATCTCTCATTCCTGCCCCTTTGTTGAAGGGCAAATGTTCCCTCCACAAGCCTTTGGCCTACATCATTGCCAGAAGCCCCCTGACCTGAGCACTTCTCTCTGTCCATCCATTCATGGTCCTTCCATGGTCACCATCCCAAGAGCATCACTCTCTGTCCCACAAACTTGTTGCAGCCCCAGAACTCGCTGGACTTTGCAGTCTCTGGCAGAAGGAATAGAGAATTCTCCCATTGGCATTTAATGGAAGGTGTGGACAGCCCAGAGGATCTCCCTCAAGCATAGAAATCTGGTGAACAGGGGTGAGATGGATCAGTAATTATTCATGGATCAGTCCAGTCTCATCTCCCCTGGAAGGCTCTCCCTTCTCGCTGCTCACACATGGTTCTCAGGGCTCTATCCTATCAGTGCTCAGAAGCAGGCCTATAATTGGAGTGGCACGTTTGCATTCCAGTTCAGGAGCCACTGCCAACGTTGGCACATACAGTATTCTTGCACGTGGTTTCTCTGAAGCCCTGGCTTGTGCATATGACCTTGAGGGGTCGTCTTCTCAGTGAGGAGATTAGAGATTGTGAGCGTGCTCCACCCATCAGGCCACTGCTGGAATGCTGCCCCTCCCTGAGGGAGCCCAGTTCAGGCTCAAGATATCTCTGTTGGATATTGTGTCACCCTGGGATTTTTTTAATGAGTTATTATTTGACTTTTGGCACTTTTTAATCCCAAGATTTCTGATGCATTGTCCATAAACTTTTTCTTTGTTTAACTGTTTCTTCATGTCCTGCACCATTTTTCTTATCTCGTTCGCTGAAATCTTCATATTGTTTATGAAGACATCAATTATTTTATGCACACCAGACCTTTGAACTTTCTGCAGAAATCATTTCATCAGGCAAGAATCAGGCCTTGGGTCATGAGCGGCAAATACGGATGTCTTGGCAAGTCAAGTCTGAACGCCACTGGAGATTTGCTCCGAATTTTATTGAGATCATTGTTTCGTGAGTGGTGTCAGCACAAAGCTGCAGATACCTTGTGGAAGCTTTTGCTGCCTTCTTTCCATGAGCCTTCTTTGATGTATTACATGGCTTTGCAGAGCACAACACCTCAGGGACAGGAGATGGTGTCAGGAGAGAGACAGCCGAGATTTCTGTCATACAATGCCGCATACCTTCTGTTGCAGCTAGGCGCTTTCTTGTGTGTCTCCTTTCCTGAAAACACTGGATTCCATCCCTTGGAAATATCAAAGTCATCTCAAGTCTGTACCAGGCACAACCACTCACATCCTTCCTGGTACAGTCACCTGTCATGGTCGGGATCCCATGGCCTCCTGAGGCGCTTAAACCTAACCAGGTGCCCTTCACTTGTCTGTACCTGGGACCATGAAAACTGTCTGGAGGGCTCCTCTTGTGCAGCTGTGTCCCAGCATCCTCTGCAAGACCTGGGCTTGATTATATAAAGGGCTTGAGTGTATAATTTTAAAGGGACAGTACATATTAAATACCATTTATTATTAGAATATTCTGACTGGATGGACCCAGGAAATGAGGAGAGTTTCTGTAGCAGTTTAACTCTGCCTCATCTTTCTTACTGTCAGGGTTTAGGAGGACACACAAGAGATGCAAACAAGATTTCCTGTTGATATCTGGGAGGGCCACAATCAATTTTGCACTGTGATCTTTCAAATACATTTTGTGTTTCATTCACACCTCTACACTGTGAAAAAGATCCTGCTCTTATAGAGAAAGATTTGCAGGCCAGCAAAGGCTCAAGCTTAGAGGGACAATAAGAATCTAGGCCTGACTTCAGGTTGCAGACCTTAATTCTCTGGCTGTATCAAAAATTGGAAAGAGGGCTGGTATGTGTTGATCTAATCGCAGACTCTCCACAATGCTATTTTCACTGAGAAGAATGTCCATGGCTCATTCTGAATCTCGTGTAGCCTGACGATGATGGAAGGATCGAATCAGTTATTTTTATAAAAGGAGAGCACACTACATCCATTTTCTGTTAGGTATATTTTTCCCATGCCTTCCATGTCCCTACAGACAGGGAGGCCAATGGGGTGCCTGTGCTGACCACCAGCACAGTGTGCAGCTTGTCTCAGTGTAGCCCACCTCTCCAGGGCAGGGGCATGGTGAGGAGGGTGGGTCCCAGCGGGCTGTGGCTTTGAGTCCTCCGCACTCCATGGCAGTGCAGCCCTCACTGCCTGGTGTCCCCAGCACCGTGTCAGGGCCATGCCAGCTCTTTTGTGCGGTCACTCACGGACCTTCCTTCAGGAGGGGGTGTGAGCCTGAGGCCTCACTGACACTTACTCACTGCAGTCCAGGCCCAGGGTGGACTGTGGGCTTCAGTGCCCTTTTGGGGCTGCACAGGCTTGAGGGTCCGGGAGCTGCGTTCAGGACTTGAACCTGACCTTGGCAGCTCATTAAAGATCACTTAGGACACGTGCACTGCTGTAAATCTTGGGCAGGGACCGCGCTGACCACTGAGAGGAGGAGGCTGTGCTGGAACCTCTGTTCTGTTGCCCTGGAGAACCCAGAACACAACTGAGGGAAGGGAGGCTCCCTGGCTGTGGGAGGCTGTGGCCCGGACAGAGCCAGGCAGGCACCATCCGGCCTACATCCTAGGCACCTCCCTCCTCCTCCACCAGCAACCTCTGCAGGCGGTGAGAAGCCGGCAGGCTCAGGGCGGGGCCTTCTGGCTCACTGTGTGCCACACTGGGACTCGGCTAAGGTTCCAGGCAAGAGTCAGAGCGAGGCCAAGAGTGAGAAGGAAAGAGGAGCCCTGGGAGCAGACTCGGGGACAAGGTGTGGAGGTACCAGGACCTGGGTCTTTCTGCTTGCCCTGGCCTCTGGATCAGGTCAGAGTCCCAGGATCATGTGACCTCTGAATGCTGGGCTGTGTCTGAGTCAGGCAGGATAAGTCTCAGAAAGAAAGTGAAAGGGACAGCCAGCGCTCCTGTCACACCTGTCCCTTAGAGCAAGGATGCACCAGAAAACCTCTCAGCTGACTTTCTTTTCTGCCTCATGGTCAGGCCTGCATCAGGTGGTCACGGCTGACTGCAGCTAAGACCGAGAATATCCAGGAGAGAGGGGAAGAGGGTGGCTTTGCACTTAGTGACCGGCATCTGGTGGCCATGGGACCCTTGTGGTGCTGAGACAATATCACAGAGCGGAGAGCTGGGTCTGGATGCGACCAGATCTCTGTGTCCTCGTAAGAGAAAGGACCTGCTAGTAGCTGTCCTCACCTTGGGTGGGCCTCACAGGCACAGCTCACACTGCACAGGCTTATTCTTTCCTGCTCTCATGGCAGAAGTCCTCTGTGTCTCTCAGGGCAGTGTCCTCCAGCCCAGGGACACTGATCATCCCTGGAGCAGGTGGAGTTCGCTGCCTTCCTAGAGGGACCAGAAGGGGGCGCGATTCCACAGCCCTCAGCGAGGGTCGCCAGAAAACACCCTTGGGCTGTGTCTCAGGTTGGGTGGTGGAGGAGGCTCTGCACTGTGCTGTGGTAGGTGAGGGCTGCTTCTCCCTGTGGGATCTCAGTGAGCTACCTGCGGAGGGGAGACCAGGGCCAGGGAAAGCTGTTCTTGATGACCAATAGCAGTCCTTCTTTGTAGCCAAGGGAGAGTGCATCCATGCCTACAACAAAATGCTGAAGACCAGGTCTTTTATAAAGTTGAGGATATCCTTAGCACATGGAGGCTGGGAATCCTGAGGGCATGGAGCTGTCATCTCCTAGACATTGAGGAGGACCTTCTTGTGGCATCTTAAGGTGGTGGAGGGCATCCCAGAGTCAGGTGTGTGGTGGGGGCAAAGTCCACACAGGAGACTGCTCTGCTCCATTGTTCTCATAAAGGATGAAAACCAACATGAGCTGCAGCATGCAGGGCGGCCAGCAGAGGGCGCTGGGCAGCCGCAGCAGTGCAGAGCAGGGAAGGGCAGCCCTCAGGCACCATGGGGAAGAAGTTGACTAGTACAGGGACGTGAGCACAGGGTACCTGATATGGATTTGGAATGAGATGCATCAGCGACAGTAAACACACGTGCACGGTATGCGGTGTGTGTGTGTGTGTGTGTGTGTGTGTGTGTGTGTGTGTAAGGGAGCAGAGAGCAATCATTAAAACATGGAATCTGCACCCGAGAGCGCTACATCAAGTCCCGGCCCCTTGCTTATGTGTGGGAAGTTGAGCGCATTACCTGGCCTTCCTGGTGTTTCTGAAGCTCTAAAAGGAACCATAGATGTTCTCCCCACTGGAGTGGTGAACACTGAGTGAGGGCCCGAGAGGAGGCTGCACGGTGCAGACCCTCGATCAGCACCACACAACATCATTAGTGAGCATGGGCTTCAGCCCAGGGGCTCAGCAGGTTGTGGCTTCCCACCTGCGCCCGCTGCGTGGTTCTCTGGTGTCTACATGGCTGTGTCCTCAGCCCGTTGTCCTCCCTCTGTTCCCTCACTGGACCCAAGTCTGCTGCCTGGCAGGGCTGAGGGCAGAGGGAGCTGGAGCAGGGCCACTGCCTTCCTTAAACAGCAGCTCAGACTCTGGAGGACAGAGCACGTCCTGACAGAGTCAGTGTTGCCCTTTGCTGCTCTCCTGGAGGAAAGCCTGGGAGGCCTGGCCACACCCCACCCTTTCGATCTTTGCACCCCTAGGATCCCCTTTCATTTTTTGATATGTTTCTGCCCCTGCTCCAGCCTGGACATCCCAGACAGCTGAAAGGAAAACTCAGGGATACCATTGCTGATGACAGGGGCTGCTGGTAACGTGGACTGTGTCCCTGCTCCAGGTACTGGGCTTCTTCTTCTCTAGGGGTTCCCGTCTCCACCTCTCACTGAGGTGTAGCTCAGGGAAGAGCCTTTATGTAGAGTAACATAGGGTAGAAATGGGGACCCCCAAAGGATCATGGATCTTCTGCCCCTCACTGAGGGTTCTCTTCCCAGTCCTCGCATCAGGGACTGGGCCCAGGTGCTCGCCTCATGCCCTGCCAGGTTCCGACTGAGGATCCCAGGTGGGCCTGCGACTACCTTGCTGAGGCCTCTCCTGCCTGGCCCAGGCACTGCCCCTGGGTCCTTGACCACCCACAGGAGGAGGCAGCTCCCTCCAGCTGCTGCCCTGTGGGGCCCAATGGCACCTAGTGGCTCCAGAGAAGAGTGGCCAAGAGTGCACTGTTGTATGAAACCAGTCAGAGCCAAAAGAAATTCTGAGAAGACTGGATTGCTATAGCTGCAGAGGACTCCCAAGCTCAGTCTCTCTCTAAGTGAGTCCAGAGCCATGGAAGCTTCTCACACTTAGTGTGGGCTAAAAACAGGCCAAGGAATGCGCTGAACTAATTTGGTGTAAGTAAATTCCTATTCACATTGCCTTCCTGCATTCAACAACAAACTGTAAATTTACATACACTGGTTGATAACATCCCAAGTAAAGGAACGAAGAGCAGACAGGGCGCCCCCAGGAATTTGGTTTTCCCTGTATCTAAGCTTGCAGAGCTTAGGTGGGGCTGCACGCTTCCTCAGGCTCTGCTCTTTGCTCCTTGCCCCCTAGGCACAGTAGGCTTCTGGCTCACATGGTTACCTGCCAGGGCAACAGAGCCCAGTGTGCCTTTGCCCCTCACATCTGTGGGACCTGGAGCCCCTCCTGTCCCCCATCAGCAGAGAACAGTCTCACAGGGTGTGGTGGGATCAGCTGGGGCAGGCTGAGCTCCCTGGGTGTGCATCTCTGTCTCCTCCACTCTGTGACCTCCACGTGGGCCACCACCCCACTGGAGCTGTGTCCAGTCCCTGCCCTGCTGGTGACAGGCAGCTGCTCACAGCTGTGACCGCTTCCACACTGAGCTCATTCCCGTGACCTCTAAGGTGAAGGAAGTGAGCTCCTCCTCCTTGCACCAGTGCTGTTCCTTTCCCTCCACCCAGCACCCTAGACCCATGTCCATCCCTCACTGCTTCACCAGCCTGGAGAGCACACTGTGCCCAGGGGCAGGGGGAACGCATGGGAGGGCAATATGGACCTGGGGCGGGGCCGTGGCCCGTGGGCTCCCTGAAGAACGCTTCCTTGTTTAATAACAGGCCAGCGGGGGCCAGGGTCCCCTGGAAATTGTGTTTCCTGAGACAGAAGAAATTGTTTCCAGAGTGCCTGGCCCACTCCTGGATTCTTGACAAATCAGGTCCAGCTTCTCCTTTAAACTCTAACTGATAAAAGTGATGGTGAATGGAGGGCAAGATCTTGGGAGGGTGCAGCTCTCGGGGAAGACAAGGGTACCTGAGTCTCTGCCTGTCCTCCATGGGCCTGGCACGAGCCCAGGATTCTACAGACTGGCAGGCAGTGCCATGTGACCATGGTCACATGGTCTGTGGCAGCGCAGTCTGGTGTCCTGTCTCAGCACTGGTCAGGCAGGGATTTCCAAAGTGATGGGGAAGTGTCCACCCCACAGCAGCTTCCTGGTGGACACCTGCAGGCCCCAGGGAGAGGCAGGGCTTGCACAGAGGCAGCCTCTCGGTCCTGGTCACAGGAGCACAAGGCTCAGAGCTGAGGTCCAACCCCACCCCATCGTGCCCAGCTGAAGAATCCCCTCTTCTACTAGGCCTGGAGTGAAAGGGATCCCGCCTTCCTCACAGTTTGACCCAATGGTGCATATTTTCAAACAGTAATATAATTTTTAAAGTCTCACCAGTAAATTCTGAAGTGGGTTGCATAAGCCTTAGGAAAATTTAAAAACACAAAAGAGATACAAACAGCTGGCCAGGTACACTTGGATTTAAATGTTGAGCTTTCCTCATCCTGGCTTTCAGCAGTTTCTTTCCTGGCTGATCTCGAGGTGTTTATGAAACGAGAATGGGGTGTCTCTTGTGGGGCCACATTTTATGTCAGGTCTCAGTTGCGCACACACCCTGCCTCACGATCTCACTCTTCTCAGTTCCACACCCCGCTAAAGGCCCTATCTCCTAATTCTGCCCCTGGGGCTGAGGGTGGAACATGTCAGTTTAGGGGACACATTTGAGTCCCTAACACTGGCTTCTCCATCCAAAGTGTCTGATGGGACAGGAGCTCCTAGGAGGAACATTAACCACCAGTACTCAAAGCCATTTAACCCACTGCACTGTCACCGACCCTGTTCCTTTTTTCTTCCCCCCAGACAGAGACAGCTTGGTAGAGGTTGTCACTGAGCACATCTTGGGCACACTGAGCAGTGCGGATCTGCACCAACTGCTGACTGGAGATCAGGATGTTGTGGAGATGACTGATTTGACCAGGTCACCTGAACGAGGCACCAGCAATGTTGTCCACTTGCACACTGGACTGGGGCTCTCAGGGGCAGGCACAGCTCCTCTGGCTGCTCCTGTGGTTGGGGTTCAGGGTGCCCCTTCTCCACATACTTGGGGGACATGACCTCCCTGTCACTCCCAGTCAGTGAATGGCAGCAGGGTGAAGGGAAACAGCACCAACTTGGGTGGGATCCCTCTGCCAGATGCGAGTTATGTGGCCTCTGCTGGTCATTCAACAAGCTCTGCCTTAGTGTCTTCATTTGCTGAGTTTCTTGGTAGGAAAAAAGCTAATGCGTGAAAGTGCATAGCCAGTGGCTGCCACACAGCAGACTGGAGCAAAAGTCATTGTGATGGGGGAAGTGAGGGGAGAGAGCAGCCCAAGGCCCCTCCTCACAGAAGGGAGCCAAGAAGGTCGTGCGTGAGAATCTCATAGATGTTGACGTCATCAGTAGTGTTTCTGGGGCTCTGGCTCAGTCCACTTACCTTTGCATGTGAGCAATTGCACCAACACAACAGGACACTTGCTTTTATATTGGAGAGTGTTGCTAGCTGTGTTTTGTGTAGTCCAGGCTGCCCTTGAACTCCTATGTGCCCAGGCTGGCATCAGACTTGCCCTGCTCCTCCTGCAGCCTCCTGAGTGCTGGGAGAGCTGCTGTGTACCAGCATGCTGGGCCCAGATGCCCAGAGGCCTCAGTGGAGGAGGAGACCTGGGTGAACCCTGGCTGCCCATCAGCTGCTGGGCTACAGGCTCATGGCTGGGAGACGCAGGCTGTGGTGTGTTCAGTGGGAGCAGCTATCCCATCTGCAGAACTGTGGTCAGCTGGGAGTCAGGGGTTACACTGTTTCTCAGAGGCCCTCCAGGAACCTGAGGCAGGGCAGAGCCAGGGCTGCAGATGGAGCAGTGGGGGCGGGGCCAAGCAGTGAAAGCAAGCCTGGGGCTGCAGGGCTGGACAGACCCACAAAGGGAGGTGCTAAAGGCTCAAAGCCTGGGGAGGTCCCAGGCAGCAGAGGACAGTCAGGGTGGGGAGCTCGCTCCCTGTGCTGCTGGGGACTCTATCCTGGTAGCTCAGAGGGCTTGGAGGTGGGTGTTTTCCCCCTCACACCCTGCTGGTCCCTGAGGACTTCTCCCCTGTAATTCGAGACCCACTTCGTTCCCAGAGAGGAGCTGTGACCATCAGGAAGGCAGAGGCTGAATGACAGAGTCCTTGGAGGGAATGGTGTGCAGTCTGCTTTCTGCAGTTTGTGAGTCCCAGGACGCTGACAGTCCCCAGCACAGAGGGGACTTTCTCTACTGTGGTGAGCTGTGTTGGGGCTGTCAGGCTCTAGATTCAGAGACGGATCTCCTGGTGTCCCCATTCTGTGCACACGGCCTTTGTACAAACTCAGGACAAGTGTCACTGGCTAGGGTGTCCTTTTGGTTCATGACACCAACAGCAAAGGCCTGGTCCTATGGTCGGTGTGTCCGTTATCTGCATGGTGGAGAGAGGATACAGCCAAGGTGAACAGCCAGGTCTCCCCTTTCTCAATCAGCTCTGGCAGCCATGGGAGCCATCAACCTTCAGCTCAAAGTGTGAAGGGCACCAGGCTGCAATGGAGTTGGTGGGAGGCAGCTGAGGTTTTGGACCTGTTTTTGCCTCAAAGTGTTGACATTTTGTCTCTTATAACTCAGAATTAACCAAACTGGAATATCCAAAAGCAAAGTCTCCAAGATCAGCCTTATTTTTGGCACCAACTGAAAATCTGAGAACTTGTCAGTACCCCATGCAGGTGTGAAAATTGGCTAGAAAGATATGGAGAATCAATAAAGGGGTTGATTCTACACTTTCAGTGCATCACAGGCACAGAACCAGGTCAAATGTGTTAGGGAAAGGGATACAGAGGCCAGAAGCAGGCAGGTTTCAAGCATGAAGCTTGCATTTTCCCAGGACAGGGTGTGCACCCAGACATGATGTGTAACAAGGGGCTGCCGGTCTGCAAGGCTCAGCCTGTGAAGGAAACACTGCCTTGACACACAGCTGAGCAGACACTGATGCACTGGGGAGCCAAGGTCGAAGTCTCCTTGGGCAGATGTTCCGAAGGTCCTAACGACACTGAGGTCCTGCCGTGTCCTCCAGACTTCAGGGCTGACCTGGAGCTGCCATGTGCTCCCACAGGGAGGTCGATGCTCTTAGCCTGCAGTTCCTCTGGAAGTCAGAAATGAGCCCAGAGCCCCTGTCATACACCACATTGTGAGGATGAGCTCGCCTTGCAGGAAATTCCTGGGAAAAGGAATATATAGCTGACAGATGTTTTCCAATTTTAAAATATTTGCTGATACGTTAAGATATAGCTTGGAATAGTGACTCAGAATGAAACATGAACCATTTATATTTCTCTATGGCTGTATGCACAGCATGGGTGTAATTTCACAGGAGTTTTGATCATGGTTGTGCTTTGACTATGACCGACCCCATGGGTCTTGCATGTGACATTCTACTTGTGGCATCATGTCAGTGCTGGAGGGCATCCAATTTTTTTTTTTTTTTTTTTTTTTTAGATTTACATTTTTTGGAGTAGGATTGCTCATCCAGTATGGTCTCATGGCCAATGTCCCAAGCAAACAGATACTCACGTTAAGAAGGATATTCCAGGGGCCTCCAGGTCACCTCCTAGTAGCAGAGGGGAAAGCGCAGGCTGCCCTTTATTAAGGTGACCTCCTCTCTGTGCACTAAGAGTCTCTGCCCTACGGCTCTCACCCATTATTCTACTGCTCTGTGCAAAGATGCGCTGTGTGTATCTGCACAGTTCCTGCTCCAAAATACTTTGCTTATCCCAACACTGACCTCGCATAAGGTGCTGCTTTATCAAATACTGACATGAAAGAGTAATGGAAAGGATGCGCAGCTACAGACCCCTTCATGTAAAAATGGAATCCAAAATATAGTTCCATCTGAAAGAAAATTCTGTGCATCTGGGCAATGGCTTTCCACTTGACCATAATCAGCCTCTGTTAAGTCTGCAGGGCAGGGCTTACAGAGCCCATTGTCCAACCAGAACAGCTGCCTTTCCTAACCTGTGACCTTTTCTGTTGCAGGGAGGAGGCAGATGCTGTGTGTGAGGCTCTGAGAGTGCTTCAAGTAGACAGTGATGAAGACCTGCAGGCAAGGGAGGGGTTCTTGGATGTGTTTCCTCTCTTGAAAAAGGAGCTGGAGGAGGACATAGCTAAGCTCCACGCCCTTGCAAAGAAGGTTGACAAGGTACGCAAGGAATGCACCATCACCAACGTTGTGATGGCCTGGTCCAGCAGTGCTGTCTCTGGCATCCTCACTATGAATGATCTGATTCTGGTATCATGACAGTTGGTGTCAGTCTGGTGCTGTCAACCACTGGGTTTTAGTTGGTGGCTCTGCTAGCATCACAGACCTTTTAAACAAGCTGTCTACGAAGGCTGAAGTCAAGCACCTGCTGTCAGGCAAAATGGACACAGAGGAGGGTCTTCAGAGTGTGTTTCAATACATGCAGGAAGTTGTTTCTGTAACCAACAACTGTGTGCACGCATTCAAGTCATTGTGAAGAGCATCTGTGCCAAGAAGGTGGGCATAGCCAACACTGTGCTATTGGCCAATGTCCAGCCCTCAAGAACCCTGGGAAATCTCACTCCAGTATGATAAGCAGCCAGAGGATGCCTTGGAAGGTATCGCTTTAGGAAGGCCCAAAACTTCAGTTCGTTCAGGGAGCACCTGCAGGCTTTTTCCTTAGGCTGGATGTGTACAACCTTGTGCAGGAGTCAGAGCATCTGCCCAGGGGTGCAAAGACAGAGGCAGCTGCAGAGCTGAGGCAGCAGGCTTAGGTTCTGGAGAGCAAGTCAGAGGAGCTCATCCACATCCATGGAGCTCACTGTAGGACCCGTCTAAGTGACACTGTCCCAAGCAATGCAGTCCTCGGGGCACAAGCACATTTGAAACCCATGGAGAAGGACAGGAAGTGCTGTAGATGGACAACAGGGCGGGCTCTAGTCCATGCAACTGGGGGCTGACATATTGCAGAAGCAGCACCTAAAGATCGTGGGACATTAGAGGAAAGTTTTTTTTCGTCATAAGAATCCACTGGGAACCTGGATAGCAGCTGCTACAAGAGGAAGCAGTGGAAAGGTCAGGAAAACAGAAGAGCAGAAGGGGGAGCAGCGCTAGTGTGCCTCCTGCCAGGGAGAACGTGGCTTCTTGAAGGTTTGGACTCAGCCCCTGACCTACTTACTTGAGCTTGCTTTCAACTCACCCTGATGCCAGCAGCTGCCAGCCAGAGCCGACAGCTGCTTTGCCTTCCGAGGTCAGTGCGCCCCTCTCCAAGAAGCTCCCTGGCTGGTCCCACTCTCCTGGGATTGACTGAACCCAAACAATTCTCCAGCCTCTGCAGTCCACTGCGCCCACTGCTCCGTTACACTTATGCCTCTCTCATTGGAGGCCTCAGGACTTGGACTGCCCATCCCACACAGTGAGTCCTGTCTCAGGGAGGATGTGCTGCCTGCCACCTCCTTCTTCCTTGTTGAAGGCTCTTTCTTCTCCTCAACAGGCTTCAGTTTTCTCCTCACATCCTTGCTGGGTTGCGGAGACCTATCTGGACACAGATCTCAGAGAGGCTGTTTCTCTGCTGTTCACCACTCTGCCATCTTCCCAGAAGCGAGAAGAGTTTTACTACTGATATAGGGGAAAAATAAAACTCCCAGCCTGAAAGGTACCTGGGAGGAAATCCTGTTCTCTAAAACCAAAGAATGGATTTTAGGAACAAACGGAGGTTATGAGCAGATTATAGTTATTGGGGAAAAGAAAGCTTCTGTCCGAGAGAGGCACAGAAGGGGCACCTAAGCGTGTTGTCCCCTGGAAGTTTTCTATTCCAGGGACATCTATAGAGTAAGACCATGTGGTAAAGTGGGCCTAAGGGGTGGGGGAGAATATGTGAATGCACTTAGGTGGGCATGAGGTGAGACAAAACTATGGTCAACCAGTGAGGTTTCAAGCACCATTGCTCAGGTAATATTGATTAAATCCAGGCCCAAATGAGGAAGTGAGTCATATAGCAAGCAGGCATGAATACCAGGACAGGGTCTCTTACTGTTGGGGGTTGGCTTAGTGACTCATTTGGGCTCTTACAAGGTGATTGGTATCTATTTAGAATATCCATCCCTGATGCCCACCCCTTGGGAAGTACATAGCTGTATCTGTTTCCTCTTCTATCTCGAGGTCTGGCCCATACAGGAACGTCTGACTCTTTCAAGTTGCAAAGTCACTTTGTCTTCCATATTGTCTCCTTGACGGCCTAGCCCTGTCTGACAGCCTATAATCTTTGTGTCTGATTCAGCTGCCTACAATACCGCAACCACCTTGAATCCAAACTCATACCATTGTCCCTGAGAAAACTTTGCTTGTTTTGCCTGCCTTACTTTTCACCAGAGCATAAACACAACCATTATATAGGATTTGGGATTTTGCTTCCAGATCTGAATGATATTGGTCCCAGGAATGTTCCTGGTTTTGATGTTGTTTTGGTGCTCGCATGAGAGAAGCCAGGTACATCTGAGCTTGGGTTATCCCTCTGGGAAAATTTATGGGGCTCCACCAGTCTTGCTTCTGCCTTGGACTAAGGTTCTGCACACAGACACTCCGCAAAAGTGAGAATCTATTCCTGAATCTTTTTGCTTCTTTCTTTAGTCTGACCACATCCTTTCCCATTGGCACTTGGTTAATTTGTACCTAATTTTCAGGGAACAATGAGTTAATGTTTGCTAAATGAGAACATAAAACAAGAAGTGCCAGACAGATCTGAGATATTATGCTGTACAGCAGCCTCTCCCCAACTGATCAAAAGCCTGAGGCGCAGAGAGCTGGATCTCCTGACACCCACCCGGTTGACTCTATAGACCTCCAGCTTCCCTCATATCTTCCTAGAATCTGGTTTCATGTCCCTCCCACCACCCCCAATGAATGACTGCTGCACTGCAGTGCTTGGATTTGCATTAGAATTTCAACCAAAAGAGGGCACCAACCAGCAAGTGCCGCACTAATCTGCTGTCACGAGCACTGTCATCATCATTATCAAAAAGTCACAGCCTAAGCCAGGCCCAGCGCTGCCTCTCTGTGATTGTAGCATTTTGAGATGCTGAAGCAGAAGGATTTGTAGTTTAAGGCCAACCTAACTACAGTGAGAACTTGTCTCAAAAGAGAAAGGAAAAGGAAGAGAAGGAAATGGAGATGGAGACAGGAAAGGTAAAGGAGAAGAGGAAGGGAAATAAGAACAGGAAAAGAAAGAGAAGAGGGAAGTGAGGGGAAGGAAGTACAGAGGGAAGGGGGCAAGAGGAGGAGGAGGAGGAGGCATGGAGACAAGGAAAAGGGGGAGCAGGAGGCTGTTACTGTGAGACCAAAGAATGGGAAAAGAAATGCAGGTATGTACAGAGGATAGCAGAGGTGATTGTAGTACTAAATTCTATCAGTTTCTTGAAGGTAGCAGTTAATGTTTAAAACGTTTACTTTGACCTACTCTTTAGGCTGATATTCGTAATCTGGGAAATGGCATTGAGGACAGCGATGTGCACTACAGCCACCTCAGTTGAACACCTTTCATCTTGTTCTTTTACATGTGTATCACCTCTGTTGTTTCAGCTATAATTTTTATATACCCTTTAAAATAAATTTGAAGAATGAAAAGAAAAATGTCAAGGAAAAATATTAAGGCATAGTAAAAAGAAGAGTTAACGATCGATTGCTTGATCACTCTTGCATGCCTATGCCCGGCAATCTCAGCAACAAATTTGATGATAAGAATATGTAATACGATAACCATCGTTAATTTTTAATTCTTGTTTTAAAACTCTGTACCATATTTATTGTTGGATGTTGCTTTGTTTCTGCTCTTGTTGCTTGTTGTTTATCTCTTTAAAATAAAAAATTAAAGGAGAAGAGTCCCTTTCCTGTCCCACCCACCCACACTCACCCCTGCCCTCCTCTGATCAGCCCCCCAGGATGTTCATCCATAACCATCCCTAGACTGATCAATGATGAGCAGAGCTCCACCACGATCCAATCACTTTCCACAGTCCCCACCTCTAAACATCTGGGATTTTGAGGGACATTTTAGATCTAAACAATAACAACTTCTTTTCTTCTGTTTCAGTGTTTCTTTTTATTAACAGAGTGCTTATTTGCAGTACACAATGATTATATTCTTTATGTGGAGGAAGCACACTTGCACAATACATCTTATGTTTTTCTCATCTCCTGCCTCTCCTTTGTCTTCCCTTAAATGTTTCTCTAGGTCCCCTTCCCACTTGCAAAACATCGGTCTCCCTATTGCTATCTCTTACTTTGCTCTTTATTTGCATTTCAGGTCTCTCACATGGAGTATTTAAACATATGTGTCTAGTTACCTCACCAAGCAGCATGATCTCTAGTCGCATTCATTTTCCTACAAGTGACTCAGGAATGCTTCCTTTCCCCCTAATACAGTGCCTCCAACATGCCATGACCTGGCCAGCACACGTCCTGTGACCTCTGCACTGCTTATGGAGGGAGTCACTTACTTAGGCCCAGATGCACCGAATCTTGCACACGGTGGCAAAGCCCATGAGGCAGACCACGTACTGCACACACAATCCAGGCTCCTGAGGTCATTATTCAAGCATTTTCCCTGCTATCTAGAAATAATTCCTCCATGTCTCAGGGGAAATGGCCCCCACGTGCACCTCTGAACCTAGACTTGCACATTGATTAAGCAAAGGAGAGGTGACCCCTGGGAGTCACTATCCTTGTCTTTCCATGGAACCCAGGCCTGCTAGAAGCTCCTGGTTTCCAATCTTCCCACTGCCCCTTCTTCTGCACCATAAATAACGACAGCACAATTTGCTGTCCAACACTTGCAAAGAATGAGGAATGGACTTGATTCCAAGGAGCATGGGGAGGTCATTTTAACTTCCAGTATCTTTGTCCTTCTTTATCTTCAGTGTTCTCTAACTTTTTCTGTAAAAGTCTTTCATCCTTGATTAGGTCAATTTCCAGGCATCAGATTTCATTTCTAATTTCCTTTTTCTTTAGATGATGCTGTGAATGTATTTGTTTTCCTGATTGGTTTGCCAGCTAGCTAACTCTGGCTTTTAGATAGTGTTTGATTTTCCTCAAGTCGCTTGTATGTCCTACTGTGTGTTGAGCTTGTTTATCATACATAAAGGTCTTTTGATGGAGTCTTTAGAATCTTCTAAATCTTCTGTATTTTATTTCTCTTGACGAGTTGCTCTGTCTCAAATTTCAAACGCTTCACCTGGTTCCTGATTTCATATTTTTTAATATTTATTTATTTATTTATTTGTGTGTGTGTGTGTGTGTGTGTCTTTTTGAATCAGGGTCTTGCTATGCAGTTCAAGTTGGTCTTGAACTCACTTTTGTAGCCCAGGCTGGTCTCAAACTCACACCAATGCTCCTTCCTCAGCCTCCAGGTGCTGGAATTACAGGTGTGCACAAACACACTAGGCTTGCTTGCTTTTCTTTTTCTTTCTTTCTTTCTTTCTTTCTTTCTTTCTTTCTTTCTTTCTTGCAGAACTGGGGATCAAACTGAGGACCTTGCACTTACAAGTAGACAGTTGTGCTCCTGAGCTATCTCCCCAACCCCTGGTTCCTGATTTTAAAGTAAATTCTTTCAGCTTCTCTGCATTCACAGTGATGCTTTCTATGGGTTTGTGGTAAATACACTCTAAGGCTGAGATCCTATAATTAATTACTAATCCTCAATTCCTAGTTCCTCAGGGCTTTCACCATGAATAGATGCTGAAACGTGTGAAGGCTTTTTCTGCCTGAATTGAGATATGATTTTATCCTTGCTCCTTTTTATGTGGAACACTATGGATGTTGATTTTCTCCTGTAGAACTCTCCTTGCATCTTAACTGTGTAGAAAAACTATAGTCTACATTGCCCCCCCCATTACTGTGTCCACTTAAGAAAAATGGTGAATTGCTTAGTGCTGAAGTGTGTAGCCTTGATCTCATCCCTTTGATCTTCCTAATACAATACGTGCATCTGTGCATGCTTCTGTCTAGAACATGTGCCCTTACCTATGCATCACTTGGGGGCACTGGGTGAGACTTTACTACAAAGTCGTAGGAACTGCTCGAGCTCCTCCAACTCCTCTTCCAACTCCTCAGCCTTCTTCCGCAGCTCTTCACCTAGCGGTGCCTTTGCCCCCTCATGCAAATGCTGTGAGTCTGTCACAATGTTGTACACATCCCATCCAAGAAACAAAGCTCCCACGCCTGCATTTGCTATCCGGGCTCCTCTGCTCATTGATAGAGGTGTGCCTCGAAATATTCGCTGCACCTGCTGACTCTGTTGAGCTGAGTGTCCCCCAGCTGTTATTAAGCGAATGACATCATATGTTAAATTAGGATTAGCTAGAACTGACCTGAGAGCACGGATGCTCTTCACCATGTCTTTTATATTCTTTACGACATTCTTACTTTTTTGAATATACTCAAATAGTGCACTACATTCACCCTGTAGCAATCTCTTGATATTGTCCTCACTGGTTGACAGGATGCCTTTGGCTTCAGCTTCAGCTGAGGATGAGTCGACGTATTCTACAGCAGTAGTGGCAATACCAGATACGGCAGTCGCTGCTCCCAGCCCTGTCCCAGCTGCTGTGAGCAGCAGGCTACCCCCTGCTGTGACGGGTGCTAGAATCAGGCCAAGGATGCTCATGACTCCAGAGGCAGCACCAGCAGAGCTGGTCACCACATTGGAGATGGTGCAGTCTTTGTGCACCTTGTCAACCCTTTCAGCAAGGGCGCGAAGGTTCTGTACACATGACTCAATTTCTGCTCTCACCTTCGGAAACACTTCCAAAAGCTTCTTGCTAGACAAGATGTCTTCCTGGAGCCTTCTTTTGTCCTCTGTTGTCCTGTTTGCTGTAAACTTCTTCAAAGAATCACACAGCTCGTTTTCTTCATCCCTGCAATGGTACAGGTCAGAGGTTAAGAAAGGCATCTTAGCGTCTCTCTGCCTCCTCACACGTGCGAGTTGCTATGATGGAAGTCAAAGGGGAAAAGAGCTCCCAGGAAGGAGCACAAAGGCTTCACAAGGAAAAAGCAAAATTCAGAGAAGCAGTGATTTAGTTCATCAGAGACATTCCCCAAAAAGGTCGTTAGGGAAAGAGGACCTGAGGTTACATCTAGGAAGTTGGAGAAAAGTACTGCAAAACCTGGGGAAAAGGGCATGAAACAATTCAAGAACAAGCGACAAGGGGACAAAGAGCTGAAGAGCAAATTCCAGCAAACAAGTACATTCAACAAGAAGAGATAATTCCAGCCTGATGGTGGCAGTGATGAATCAGCATCGAAGGAAGCAAATGGGACGACTTCACAAAGAAGAAGAAAGAATTAAATTGGAGCGGGCAGGTCAGGGGCAAAACCAACATTGTTGTTTGAGCAAAACAGATTTGGGAGACCGTGAGAGGAAAGGATTGTGACAGAGGAAAACGAGCGAAGTGGATGAGTGATTTGCAGAAAAGTTGATTCAGGGGAAATTAAAACCACGGCATTTGCACGTGATTCCACTCGTGTGATCCAGTGCTATCGTCAGCATGGTAATGAAGAATAGAGAAAACAGGCTTTGGAAGCATTGCGACATGATTTGCTTGAATTAAGTAAAGCCAAATATTCCAGAAATATTGTTAAGGAATTTCTCACGGATGGAAGTAAGCCACGGATTGCAGAGCTAATCAGAAGGTTCAAATGCCATGTGCCGAAGATGCTGTAGCACACGGAAGCCCCGGCCATGGTGGGATCCGCATACAATGACAAGGCCATTCTAGAGCAGAGGAGCATGCTGACCGAGGAGCCCTGTGGGAACTTCGGCTTCAGCTTTACAGGTCTGCAGAATTTCCAACTCTGGACAAGCTGTTAGAGTTACAGCCCCCAATTGAGAGTTTATTACAGATGAAATTAAGCAGAGTCTAACTCCAATGACTCAAAAGGAAGTTGTGATTAAGCATTCTTTAGTTCATAAAGAATTCTTTTCATCTGCACAACCCCAAAACTCAGATCAGAACTGACCAAAGTCATCTGTGAAGCAGTGGTGTACCTGGCCCACATACATGACAGTGCCCATGTGACCATGCACTGCTTGTGGCACAATATGCCCAGGACAGAAAAGTAATTGTGAAAACAATGAAGACCTATGTCAGAAAAGTGGCTAATGGCCAATGCTCTCATTAGGCTTTGCTGGCGGCATTTGATTGTAACGATAATGCTAAATTTCTGAAGCAGATAATTATATCAGAAATTATCAGTTCCTTGTCTAACATAGTAAGTACAAATACTGAAGGAAGGTCTTGTGTTTTCTGAGCCCCAGAGACTCTGTGCATAAAGTATGAGAGATCACTGAAGTTCTGTAAGAAGGAGGTGGAAATGCACACAGTAAGAAAGACACAGAGATCCACCAACATGAGCTTTTTGAATCTATTTCTCCAGCTTTGTTAAGCTAACTATGCAGACGTGCTCAAGCGATGGTGCTCAATAAATCTGTGTGCATGCTCATGCCTGACACCCTGGGATCTGCCACTGGAGACACAGCCTGCCATGGATGCCATCGCCAGCCTGGCAGCAGCAGGACTACACCCAGGGAGCCAGGATGGAAAGCTTCATGTTGTGGGTCATCCTGCAGGACACCTCGCTTTGCAATGGCTGATAGAGCAAGATGAGAAGATGAAAGAAGGTGGAGGAGAAGGTTGTTCGGTGAAAACCCTCATAGAGCATGTTGGCATGGAGAACCAGAAGTCCTGGGCCAGCAGAAATAGGGGTGTTAATTATTCTCTCCAGTCTTCTACAGAGTACTGACCAAGAAGGTGAAAATAAAGTCAAAACTGGACTGAAAAGGGGCCGGCAGGATGGTTCAGTGGTCTAAAGCGCCTGCTTAGGAGGGCTCTGGCAACTGCGGGGACTGCAGTTCGATCCCCGGCACCACATGCTGCGCCAGCGCCACCACCAGGGCAGGCTGAGCCAGCCACAAAATGAATAAATAAAGAAACAAACAAACACAACAAGCAAATAAATAAATAAATAAATAAAATTTAAAAAAAAAAACAACAAAAAAAAACTGGACTGAAAAGCCTGATTCCCACAATGGAAAAAAAAAATAGAAACACCAGTAAAGAAATAGAAATTCTACTTGGAAAGCTGACCGTATAGGTGGACACAGTTAAGAACCAAATGGAATCATTTTTCTCATTCTCTGTTCAGTTTTCCCACTGCAGAAAAGAAGTGTGAGGGGCCACCTCTCTGGCACTTTGGGAGCTGTGTGTATGTGTTTCTTTTCCCAAAAATCTTTCATATAAAAAATTATATAAAATGGTAAAAGAAGGCAAAAAAGAGAGAGAAAGAAAGAAAGAAAGAAAGAAAGAAAGAAAGAGAAAGAAAGAAAGAGGCATTTCATCTGTAAAGTAGGCTCAGTAGGAACTCTCTTGCATACTTTATTGGGGCTGTACTATAAATCAAGTGGAAATCAATTTTACAGATGTATGGAATTTTCACCAAGCAGCATGTTTGGTATATCCTAGATGGAGTGTGTGGTTCTTGGTGAACTCAAGGAACATTTAGTAAATTCATACTAAGATTCTCTTTAGAGGCAGATGTCTAATGAGATGCTTTTTCTCTTCAGGTTAACCACCAAGTTGTGTGTAGAATAGAGGCTCTGCAGATGAACAAAGAGAATAGCACAGCCCTGGAAGGCTTAATTCAGAGAGACTTACTATGTAGTGAAAATTAATCTGAGCATAGCAAGAATCCTGCCAAGTCAGATTAGTGTGAAGCCCCTGCTTCCCATGTCTGTTCAGTTTCCCACCCCTGACCTTTGATGTGTTATTCCATGACCTGCTTTAGGAAAAGCCCCACTGAAACCTGGTTGCCACATTTCCACTCCTCTTGACATCCCTGTGTTTGATACATCACAGTTACTTTCCCATCTGTGTGCCTGGAGAGACAGTTTAGAGTTCCAAGTGCCTGCCTGGAGAGGGCAAGGACCTGAGTTCCATCCCTCATACCTAAAGCAATGCTGTACTGTCCCTGGGCACAGCGCACAAGCCACTGAGACAGGGCATGGGGGCACACACCTGTAATCCCAGCTCTGGGGAGGCTAAAATCTAGAGGATCACTAAGAGTCTGAGCTGCATGTCAAGAACCTGTAACAAATACATAAAATTAAAAAGACATTTTAAAAACTTACCACAGCTACCTTGACTGTATCACATCTCTCTCCCCCATTGTCTCAATCCTCCTGTTTAAAGTCTTCCATTCAGCTTTCACGTGTTGGAATAATGTCTTAGGTCACAGAGTGAGCCTCACAGATAGGCTGTTCTCCATCTCAATTGTCACACATTAAATGCAGTACTGCCCTGTGTCCTGTAGACCACAGATACTTCATGTCTGAAATTCTCCAGGCTGTGCCCTACACATCTGTTCCTTCACTGGTTTTTAACTGTGTCCTTTCCTGGTGATGCACTCTGTGTCACAACTGTTTCGAGTGAGTTATATCAATTATCTTGAGTCATCAACTCTCTAGATGGTTGATATGAAAATTAAGAGTGGCCTTAGGGGCTGTGCCCTCAGACTCTGAAGCTGGGTTAACTCTTGAAAATCAAAATTGAAAACCTGAGACCTCAGAATCTGAAGAGTCTGTGTATCTTGTGTGCTCTGCCATCAGCTCTTACCCCATTCTGATTTCCATTGCTCTTTTCAACTAAACGCCACTGGGTCCCATTGCTTGCACAGTGCAATGGAATCAGAAGACCTGGCTACTGGCACTGCTTGGCCCCTGATTCTGTTCCCACCTTGCTGCATCTTGACACATCCCACTCCCTTTCTCACCTGGCACCCCAAATTCAGGATGATTGTCAGATATCACCCACCTGATAAACACCTTGGGGAGGTGCAACAAAAGCCAACTTCAAAGCATCAAGAGACACAGTGACCCATCTATATGAGCTACTAAACCTAAAGCACATAAATTTGCCTTGATAAAAGAGCAAATATGTTCCATGCTGGTGAAGACGTTGTGTCTCTTAGCATCTCTAGAATTGCACAAGTAGAGAGAAAACTCTTCCCTCTTCAGAAGTTATCACTAAACTACACTGCCTTTCAGATGGACATGAGCTGCTATTGTAGAAAGGATCCAGAGTGATAGCTGAGAACTGCAGAGCACTGTGAAACCCATCACTGTCATTACTCATCAATGATGGACCACAGCAGGAGGGCAAAACATTGCTTCTCCCATTCACATGTTCTTTGCTTGGGCCAAAGCCTCCTTGTGCTTTGAGCTTGTAGCCCCTCTTAGGCTCACACTGGTCCCAGTCCTGTGACCCCAGACTCCTTCAACACTTCAGTCAACTCTCCTTCTTTTGCAACCCCGAACCCTGGCTCTGACCCTGGTGTGCATCATTCTAGGTTATTTGAGAGGTACCATCTGAAGGGCCCTTAGTTCCCTACCTTTGCCCCACAGCTCACTTCCAGGCCTTCACCACAGTCCTATCAGATTGTATCACTGCTCCTGGCACACAGATGCCAATCTTAGTATCCTCAGGATAAGCTTGGATTTGGGGATCGGGCAGGAACTACCAGTTCCCACCCAGCTCTGGCTTCTTTGCCTTTGGGGCCACAAACAGTTCCTGCTGTGTTTGCATAGGTCCTCAGCTGGGGAGAAAAATGCACTGATGTGAAATCCTTAGGAATATGCATTGATCATGTTTAGCTGTTTTTTGTTTTTTATTTTGTTTTGGCAGGATTTTTGTTGTTGTTGTTTTCGTTTTTCGGTTTTTTGGTTTTTTTGGTAGTACCAGGAATTGAACTCAGGACTTTCCACTTGCCAGGCAAGCACTTATTCTACTGAGCTATATCCCTGGTCCATGTTTAACTATTTTGACTCATCAAAAAGTCAGTCCTGGCCAGTCCCGAGCCCATCCCTGTTCTGTCTGACCTGCGCGCCTGCCAGGTAAGGATCCCCCGAATCTATCTTCATCTGCCTGCTCTTCCCACCTGAACTCCAGTCCTGAACTCAGCCACCCTCCAGTCTGGCCCGCATGCCTGCCAGTCCCAAACCCATTCGCTGTCCAGTCTGACCTGCACACCTGCCGGGTAGGGACCTGTGGCCTGCCTCCATCTCCCAGTTCTTCCTGCCTGGGCTCCAGTCCCGAACCCATCCACAAACCCATCTGGCCTCCCTGTGTCTGCATCCATCCTCAGACTCAACTCCAGAACTCCAACTCCACCCACAGTCCAGACCCACAGGCCTAACAGCAGCCAGCAGCCTGAGCTGCAACTCGCAGCCAGGCACCACTGGAGGGGAACAAGCTGGATGGATCCAGAACAAACTCCCATAGGCGCTAACAGCATAACTTCACTAAAGTACAGAGACCACTGGCGTACAAAATGATAATGACAAGGAGTAAGATGCAATCGCAGGGCCCAAGGCCACCCAAATCAAATACAGGAGACGCTACCATGGAAGAAAATGGGAATCATGCAGCTGAAACCTCTGAATCTGAGGTAAACAGACAATTACAGAAACATATAGAGCAACTCAGATCAGAGATAACATCTGAAATAAAAAAAGAAATGCATGAATTAATAGAATCTGAAGTGGAAAAATAATTGCAGAAACATATAGAGCAAAGAAGAACAGAAATAACCCCTGAAGAAAAAAAGACATGTCTAAATTTTAAATAGCATCTAAAGTAGGGGAAAAAATGAAGAAAGGTAAAGAGGAGAGCAGAGCAGAAATAATCTCTGAACTAAA
>PVKN010006755.1:0-27862 GCA_004027915.1 Capromys pilorides
CCTCCACCCCAAGACAAGGCATTGTATGTGGTTCAGGCCAGTCTTGAACTGACTGCATAGCCCAGGCTGGCCTAAAACTTGTGATCCTCCTGCCTTAGCCTCCCAAATCCTGAAACTTCAGGTGTGTACTGCCATGCCTGATCAGAGTGTTTTTTCTTTCTATCTCTGGTGCTATATCATTGAATTCCCATAAAAATGGCTCCTTCTGCTACTTGGGGGTCAGTAGAGAACTCAGGAATCTGAGGTTCCCAGAACATGGAGACAGAATCAGAGGCAGACGAAGCATGGAGTCTTAGAAAAACAGAACCTTAAAATAGAACCTTATCACTTTGTAATGTCAGACACTGGGACATCTAAATGTCTTTACATCTCAGAATAACAGAATAATAAATGACAATATCCCATCAGCTTTTAGAAAGAGCTGAGCCTTGCAACTCCAGTGTCTTGAATCTCAGAGTGAGGCGATAATCTTCCCACACACTTGCCAGTGCTGGAGTGGAGGAAGGGTGCTCCTCCAGAGACTGCACGTGGTGGGTGGCAATAGCTGCATAATAAACCCTCAGAGAGAGCAATCCTTACCTGTCTGTACTGAATAGCTGTGAATATCAGACTTGTTTTGTGCAGGATGGAAATTTGCTTCCCTGTAACTTTCCCCAATGCCTTCCAGGCCTCAGAAAGAATCCTGCCACATAATCCCCCATGTACTCCCTACATATTTTGAAGTGGTGCCTCCTGAGCTGTTGGTTTTCTTTAACAGGAGACCCTTAAAAAGCTGGAGGGATTTTCGTAGTCCCCAGAACTGACTAGGTAGAGAATTGTGGATTCCTAGTGAAGAGAAGAATTTTTTTTTCTTCTTTCTCAGCAATCCTAAAATAATTGTTAGGTGAGCAGTTATCTCTTTCACAAAGTGTGTGGTGTTCATGTGGCTTGGCTCTGAAAGCTATGCCCCATCTTTTTAGAGGGAGACCCCCTGGGTCAGTTTGCCATCAATCAAGTTGGAGATGAATGGAGGATCTCCACAAGGAAGACCTTGGACCGAGAGCACACAGCCAAGTATTTGCTCAGAATCACGGCATCAGATGGCAAATTCCAGACTTCAGTGCCCGTAGAGGTCTTTGTCTTGGACGTCAATGATAACAGCCCCCAGTGCCCACAGGTGAGAGCCTGAGCGGGGTGGTGGGGAGGGAGTGCAGGCAGGAAGAGTAGGTGAGGAGCAGCAGGAGGGAGGAGGAGCCAGCCTGCATCTCCTGGGCTGGCTGTCGTGGCCCTCCCCTGTCCTGGCTTCTCCTCAGTGGGCATCAGCCTAGGGGTCGGGGAAGGAAGCATCTAGGCAATTCCTTGTCCTGCCCTGTAGGTACTGCAAAGCTCTTTGGGAATGCTGTGCTACTTCTCTCGTCCAACACTGCATACACAGCCCCACTTCTCTGCAAAACTCATGCAGAAGTAGCACATAGCCTCGAGCCTGCCCTGCTCACTGGGCAGCTCCTTGTTGCTCCTTGGTTAGCCAGGCTCACAGTGGCCCAGCCCTTCCAGAGACACCCGTCCCACTGTGCCCATGATGAATGCTGCTGCACCCGCTCAGGCAGCTCACTCCAGGGTAGGTGCTCTTCTTTAGGTTGTACACAGACATAGATGTGAAGGCTGGACGGTGACATTTGGAGAGAGACACTTCTCTAAGAGGTTCCCATACTTCAGCCCCAGATTTCCTATGGGCAAAAAATGTAGAGTGGGACGAGGGTGAAAGGGAGGCTATAGGGGGGACAGATTAGCAGGAGACGATGTGTGTTGTTAGAGGACATAACCTTAAGAATCATTGTTACAGAGCTCTACCTTTAGGTATATTTTTAAAATGCAGGAAAATGACTTGTAACTTTGGAGTGATTTGTATTACTTCGAAATTTCAGATAAACTGTTGACATCTTTATTTTATAAAATACATCATTCTAAGGGCCGGCAAGATGGCTCAGCCCCCTGAGCTGGCCACCAAGACCAGGCGTGGTGGTGCATGCCTGTAATCCCAGCACTAGGGAGGCTGAGATAGGAGGATCACTATGAGTCCAAGTCACATAGTGAGGCCCTGTGCCAAATACATTAAAAAGTACATTGGTCTCACAGATGCCTTTGCCTACAGGCACCCATTTATTTGTGCACACACATATAGACACATCACTGGCAATGCACTCGGATGCATGTGTGCTGTCACTTTTCCTCCTCTGCCCCTTCTGCACCCTGGCCACATGACAGCACAATAGGAAGAGGGGCTCTGGGTCATCAGGATGCACAGAAAAAGTCTTTTCAGGAAAGTGATGGTCTTCCTCCTCACTCGCCTCGGCCACCGTACAACCTCTGTCCTCTCTGTGGAGGGAACGGCCAGGACCAGGGTGAGCTGACAGAACCTCCAAGGCCTCCCAGTAGGGCCAAGAGCATCTCTAACACCAGAGAGCAGAGGTCTGGAGCGCCACCTCTGCTCAGCCCAGCCTGGCTTGCAGCTCCCTCCCAGGGTGCACTGGGGCCCACACTGCCTTGGCCTTGCTGGGGAGTTTGGCCCAAAGCCAGCCGGGGCTCTGAATTCTCAGAGACCCCCCACACACCATGCCATGATGACACCTGAGGAGGAAGCATGGGGCGGGCAGGGAATGTGGCCTGGAGTGGCTTGATCTGAGCTTTCATGGGACACCAGTGTCAGGAGCAGCCCACCCGCTTTATCCAAGGCCCATCGTCGGGCATGCTCTTGGGCGGAGGAACTTCTCCCATGTTTTCCTTCCGTTCTGACCCCTGTGCCTGCTCTCCCTCTCCAGTTCCTCATCTCCACTTGGCTCACATGCTTTCATCTGGAGTCTTCCAGTCTCTCTTGCTGCTTTCATCTCTGTCTCCCTCCTCCTCTCTCTGGCTCTCTGCGGAGCCCCCCAACCTCCCTTTTGTCTTTCCCTCTCCAGCTTCTCTACACCGGCAGAGTCCGTGAAGATGTGTCTCCAGGACACTTCATTCTGCGAGTCTCAGCTACAGACTCGGACACTGACACCAATGCGCAGATCACATATTCTCTGCATGGCCCTGGGGCTCGTGAATTTAAGCTGGATCCTCATACAGGTGGGTTTTCCTGAGCTGCAGGATCAAGCTAATAAGGGCTTATCTGCTGAGTGCAAAGTGCCCAGTGCCAAGGGAGGGTCTTCAGGGCAGGGGCAGGAATTCACCAACCCAGCTGTCCATCCCTCTGCAAGCAGTGAACAAACAAACGCATGTTGGCACCATGTCCCAAGCGTTGCGCTATAGGCTGCGATATAATCTGTAGGCTGCTAAGACAAGATCCTGGCCTTCCTGCCCTAAGGGGAAAGGTGGTCATTGAATCTGGTTTGAAAAGTGCAAAAATGAAAAGTGACTGTGAGATGTAAAATTGATTTAGGCTTGCAGCAGGGTTAAGTAAAACTTCTCTGAAGATGAGCTGTTGTGTGTGAAACTAAACAAGTACTAAAGTGTGTGGAGTCCTAACCCAGGCTGGGCCTTAAGAACTCCACGGATGTGGCTCCCATTGCCATGGTTACTAACTAGGTGACAAAGCAGACCATGGGAAGCAGAGGCCCCTCCAAGTCTCCTGCCATGTGCACCCTGGTGGGTGCTGGTCACAGAGACCAGCTGCGAACTCTTAGTTGAATCCAGAAGCTCAGAAGATGACTCAGAGATTCCAGAGCAGGGTGGTGGTGAGGGAGAGAGTGCCCCAGGACAGACAGGGCCATGCTGTTTCCGGACCCCGGCATGGGTGTGCAGAGCAGCTCCAAGGTTACCTAATCTCCCTCTGCAGCTGTTTGCTCAGCTGCAGGATGATCCATGAGGACTTGAAAGAAAAATAAACGGGGCAGTCTTTGAAAATATGCAGATAATACATGCTCATTGTACAGAATTCAGACAATGTAGGTGTGCGCTTCGTGAAACTGGCACGTCTGCATAACGAGCCCCTCCACCCAAAATAAGGACCCTCGAGGTTTATTCTGTCAGAATGCTTCCCCTACGTCTCTAAAAACCTCGCTGTTGCACAGAAATAGAGCACCACTTTGGAACCTGCTTTTTTATTCACTGATAAATATGTCACAGATGTTACCACAGCTGGAATAATGCTCTGTCATAATTCATTTCCACTTGCATAGTTCTTTGCTATGGGGCCATGCCACAATATACTTCATTAGTCCCTCTTTGAAAGACACATTAGGAGATTTTGATTTGTCACTCTTAAAAGCACTGCTGCAGAGAACACCCTGATCTATGTATTTTTATCTTTCGGTTAATTATTCTGCAGAAACGAAGTTATTGGCCAAAAGATAAACCCATTTTATATATTATAAATTGCCTAATTGGCCTTTGAAAGTGAGGGTAATGGTTTCAAGTTGGTGCTGACAGCGGTGGTTGTGTTTGGAAGGATGAGAAAGCCGTGGGGGCTGGGGACCACCGGCTGAGCTGTTTCTGGACTCCTGTGTATGCATGCTCCTGGGCCTCTGTGTGGCAGGGTCACCCTGCCACTCTCTAGCGGCCACACGCTGGGGTGCTTTCCCACAGAGAAAGCGCAGCTTCTGCTATTTTCTGGCCAGGGGAGCTAAGCACACTTGCAGCCCTGGACCGCGAAAGGAAGGACACGTACAGCCTGGTTGCTAAGGCGACTGATGGAGGTGGCCGATCATGTCAGGCTGATGTGACCCTTCACGTGGACGATGTGAACGACAACGCCCCACAGTTCTTCCCCAGCCATTGTGCTGTGGCTGTCTTTGACAACACCACAGTGAAGACCCCGGTGGCGGTGGTGTTTGCCCGGGATCCTGACCAAGGTGAGTGCAAGGACCAGCGGTCACGTCTGCTCTTCCACCTCTTCCTCGCCCTGAGGATTTGGCTCTCTCTCGTCTCTCTGGCCCTAGTGAGGACCGTCCCTCTGCAATGCATGTGTGCATGCCGGACAGCAGGCAATGTCTGTCCTGGCAGTGTGCCTAAGTGCAAGGGGACCAGTGACGTTAGCAATGCTTTGAGCCGGGCGCAAGGCCTTTCAGCTTCATTGTTTCTCCAGGGCCTCTTAGATGTGGAGAACTTTCAGTGTCGCCATTGAACTTCTAGGATGTTTTTTTTCTCAAGGACATTTTTTTTTTAAGAGGAAAAAACCAAAAACAAATAACAAGGACAAAGACAAAAACAAAGCAACATGACACAGTAAAAATGGTGCAGAATTTCAAAACAAGAATAGAAAATTAACAGTGGTTATTATGTTATGTATTGTTATTGCCAAACATGTTGCACAGATTACCAGAGATAGGCATGCAAGATTAATCAAGTGATCAAACAGTAACTCTTCCTTTCACTAAATCTTAATGTTTTTGTCCTTTTTATTTTTATTTTTAATTTATTTTAAAGAGAGTATAAGAATAATGAGACATTAGAGATGATAAACATTTAAGAGAACAAGATGAAAACTATTCGACCATGGCTGTTATATTGCACATTGCTGTCCTCAGAGTAGTTGCTCAGATTATAGATATTAGCATATAGAGTTGGTCAAAGTAAAAATTTTAAACATTAACTGCTAGCTTCAAGAACTGATAGAAATTAGCAGTACATTCATCTCAGCTATCCTATGTTTGTACTTACATGATTTTGTCCCTTCTCAAGACCCTATATATACATTTAATCAGAAATACATTGATCATAATTATCCAGCTTTAATTAATTTGGCCCCCAATGAAATTTTTGACACCAATCCCACTAACCCTATTCTCTGTTTAATTTCTTTACAGTGAAGTTGAACCATTTTCAATGTCTTATGCTTTAACTTTAAGGCACTAGTTTCGTTGGGGTTCATTCTTTACCTTTTCAAACTTAGAAGGTACGTTAGCCTGCTTTCGGCTGAATACCACAGACTAGACAGCTGAGGAGCAGCACGAGTTTATTTGGTGCACAGTTTTGGAGGCTGGAAGGTTGAAGGCTTGGTGCCAAGATCTGTACAGCATCCAGTGAGGACCTGCTGGCTGCATCATAGCGTGGCAGAGGCCATCGCGTGGAGAGACAGGCAGAGCGAGTGGGCGGCCTTGGGTCTCTCTTCTTTTTTTTATAAAGCCACTAATGACCTCATGACCTCATTTAATCCCAGTTGTCTATTAAAGATCCCACTTCCAAATGGCATTAGCCTATGATTTTTTTTCCCCTCGCTTCTGGGGTACTGGGGATTGAACTCAGGACCTTGTGCTTGCCAGGCAAGGGCTTATTCTACTCAGCTATCTCCCTGGCTCCTGACGTTAGCCTATGAATTTGAGGATTAAGTTTCCAGTATATAAACTGGGGGGGGGCACATTCAAGCCATAACATAAAGCAAGTTGGAGTTATCAAAGGGCATTTGTTCCAGATTGTACCACCTATTGTTAGTCTCATTTTCCTAGTTCAAATTTTATAAATCAAGTAGCCTAAAAACTGCCCTTGGGGGTCAAAGTAGCCAAATTAATATAGGATGATGAGGATGATGATGATGATGATGATGATGATGATGATGATGATAGTGATGACAAAGATGGCCATCATAAAAGCAGGGTCAAAACATTCTATTTTGGCTAAGCATGGAGGCACATGCCTATAATCCCAGCACTCAGGAGCCAGAGGCAGGAGTATTACCATGAGTTTGAGGCCAACCTGGGTTACATAGTGAGTCCAAGACAGCCTGAACTACCTAATGAGATCCTGTATTGTTTAAAATCTGCCTTTTAAACACCAGTAGAGTAAATTTAAGACTTCTAGAGGAAATGAACTTTAGTGTGGTGTCTTGGTTACTTTTCTTTCATTGCTGGGACAAAATATCTTGCACCCACAGTTAAAGAAGGAAAGATTTATTAAGCTCACAGTTTGTGGGGGTTTCAGTCCATACTCAGCTGGTTCCAAGGCAGAGAGGCACAGGGCAGAGGGCAGCAGTTTGTGGCAGCAGAAAACAGCAAAGCAGCAAGGGTAAAAAGGGCGGAGCAGTGGCGGAGGGCAAGCCTCTCTCCTTCCTCATATTGCACCCAGGCTACCTGTGAGTATAGCACTCATGCCCACAATTCTAGCAGCACTTACACCCATAATCTCAGCACTGGATCATGCATGAATCACAAACAAACCATGACACTTGGTATTGAAGAAAGTGAGAGGTTTTGGAGGAATGCAGGTCCTCGGATGGGCAGAAGCAGTGCAAAGGCAGGGCAGGCCGGCCTGGGGGACTTGGGTGCAGGTAACAGGTGCAAGTACACAGACTTGTCTGCGATGCAGAGCTGGGTTTGTACGGCAGGCCAAGGAAACAAGAGAGCTGTCGGGACCCATTGGCCTTGCATCTCTCCATTCATCCAATGGCTACAAGGTCCTGTAAATGCTTAACTGGCCACTGCTTCTGCACATGCAGGGACAGAAGGCTCCGTATTCCTAGACTGCCCCCTCCTTCTGAGGCTCCCCCACTATTATCAAGTGCCATTTCTTCTGCGCTGGTGTCTGTTAGTCCTGCTCTTGGTCCTCTGCAGTCCTGCTGCTCTTCTAAACCCTTAACCTTGTCACCCTTCTGCCACTAGGAGGTGCTGACCACGTTTTCCTGCTTCATGCCTCCCTTCCTGGGTGGTACAGCCTCCACTCCTTCCACCTCGGGACTCCACCCCCTACCTACCTAGGACACAGTCTCCGCCTTGCACTAGTTTACTGCTACTAGCCTTTGGCTGTTGTAACTCAAATGTCCTACTCATATGTTCCTAGTGTGGTCTAGCCGGCATCTCCTTTTCTCTTGAAAAATCATGGTCTCCCATAAAAAATGCACAAACAAGGTAGAGCTGCACAGTTTGTGGATTTAATGGCTACACACTGTCAGTTCTCCTAGGCATGTCCTGCCACTATCCCACTACAGCCCTTAGGCTCAGGGTCCTCTTTCATCCCTGGATGAAGATTTCACAGCTGAGCATTAAATCTTGGTGCTTTTTATATAGGAGGGGCCCTGTATAACCCAACTGCTCCACAAGAAAATAATAGAATGTCTCAGAAGTGCTTTAGTGTACAAAGAACTTGCCACAGCTGTGTTTGTTTTCTTAACTTTCTCGTTTTGATATCACTACAGACTCGTAAGATACTGCAAAAATAGCACTGAGAGGGCACGCTTCCCCTGGCTTCCCCAAGGGGCCACGTGTTCCCCCAGCTGTGAAAGTGTAGTGGAACTGGAAACTGGCCAATACTGCTAACGGGGCACAGCCTCATTCTACATCACTGGGTTCATTGGTGTGTCTGCCTTGTTTCACATGCAGCATGGGCTTGTACTGTGCACATGTAGTGCGCATGTGTGCCTGGTTCTGTGTAATATTATTCCAGGTGCGGATTTGTGCAACCAATACCATAATCAACATACAGAACTGTTTCACACCAAGCAAAGAACTCAGGAAAGGTGGTTTCATTTTGCTCCTCTTTCATGTAGAAACTGATGTTGGATCCTGTTTTAGTTACTTTCTACTTGTTGCTGGGACAGATACCCAACACTCAAAATGAAGGAAGGAAAGGTTTATTTAGCTCACAGTCACTGGAGGTTTCAGTCCCTATTTGGCTGGCCCAAGGCTGAGTGGCACATGACAGGCGAGCAGAGAGCAACAGCGTGAGTCTGTCTCTCTGTCTCTCTTTATATCACATTCAGGCTCTCTGCCTCAGCCTATCCTCCTTAGGCTACACCCATAATCCCAGAAGGACTCAGACCCATAGTCCCATCAGTACTAAAATACATAATCCCAGTGGATCATGAGTCAAGTCTCAAACTGTAGAAGTCTCCGCCCCATGACTCCATGAGGCTTTGGGGGGACAACTAGACATAAACCATAATAGGCCCTAATGGCCACTTACCATTTTCAGGTGGTTTGATATGTTGGCCAACTACACCACCATGCTCCCAACAAAACCCTGTCTTCTGAGGCCTTGGCAAGAGGCCTGGCTTGAGAGGGCCCCGCTCCTACCCTGTGTTCTTGGCCTTCTGGGGACCTCACCTCTGTCCGGTGCTTGCTGTGCTGCAGGCAGGGCCGGGAATCTGGGGATCACACTTTGTCCTCCCTCCCACAGGCACCAACGCTCAGGTGGTTTACTCTCTGACGGATTCCGCTGAAGGCCAGTTTTCCATCGATGCCGCCACCGGGGTTATTCGACTGGAGAAGCCGCTCCCGGCGAGGCCCCAGGCGGTGCTGGAGCTCACGGTTCGCGCCTCCGACCTGGGCGTCCCCATGCCGCTGTCCACGCTGGGCACCGTGTCGGTGTCCGTGGTGGGCCTCGAGGACTATCTGCCTGTGTTCCTCCACGCCGAGCACAGCCTGCAGGTGCGCGAGGACGCACCACCGGGGGCCCAGGTGCTGGCACTGGCCGGGCTCACCCGGCCCGGGGCCGAGAAGACCGGCTACCGCGTGGTCAGCGGGAATGAGCAGGGCCGCTTCCGCCTGGACGCCCGCACAGGTGAGGGGAGCGGGGAGGCCGGCTCCACCCTGCCGCAGCCCGAGTTCTGTCCTTGCACCCTGCGCGCCTGGGTGGGAGCCTTCGCGGGACTCCTCTTCCTGGGCCAGCATTCATCCTCTCCTCCCACCCTTGGTGGTCGCCTGGCGACAGCCCAGACCTGCTGGAACCGGGTCTCAGCTCAGGACAGGCCGCGCCCTTTTCCCGCGGCCCCAGACACCCAGGCGTTTCCCCTTGGGACCATGGAGAGAGAAAGAAACTGGCCACCATCCTTGATCCTAGAGACTCTCCCGGGGCTAAGCCGAGGTCCGCTCCACTCGCTGCCTCCCAATTTTATTATGGAGATTTTCAACACTGAAGAAACAAGATGGTAGAGTGCTTCTCCAGGCTCAGTTCTTAGGAACGTTAAGTCTGGTTTGATCTTTATTCTTCATCCTCACGCCCATCCACCACTGGGATTTGCTTTTCCATTTCCAGAAGTTAATTTTTAATGTATTTTAAAATGAGCACATGTTAATTTTACAACATACTGGGTTCCAGAATGGTATATTCATCCATGAAAATAATCTTTTTTATCTTATTCATCTCAGCATTACTCCCCCCACCCCAATTCCTTTCCAATAATAGCATCCAGAGTTAGTTTATTTTTCAAGATTTTGGATTGACCCATGAGGTGTGTTCAGATTTGTGGGGATACAGCACAGCACTACAGAACAGAGCACCGGGCATGTCTGCCTCCTCAGACCACCTTTATCAGTTCTCTGTGTTGGGGAACTTCAGACTCCTTCAGTTATTTTGAAACGCATTGTGCAAGTGCTACTGAACCCAAGAGGGCATTCTCCGTCCTCACCATATTTTCATATCCAGTGAGGGATCTCAAAGCAAATCTAGATATTTATCATCATTTTGCTTATAAACAAGTTAGTATGAATGTCTAAATGATAAACTCCTTCTATAAACAAAACCATGGGGCCGGCGAGATGGTTCATCGATCTAAAGCACCTGCTTAGGAAAGCTTAGGCAACCACAGGGACCAAGGTTCAATTCCCGGCACCACATGCTGCGCCAGCCCCACCCCAAGGGCAGGCTGAGCCGGCCATAATACAAAAAACAAAAACAAAACAAAAAACCCACAATATCTTATCTTACCTGAAAAGTAATGATTCCTTAGTATAATGGAATACCCAACCATGCCATTTTTCAGAACATCCCATAAATTTGTTCTAAAGTTGGTTTATCCTTAACTCCAAAGTGTTTGTATTGCATCCAGTGGATATGCAGCACACCCTAAATCTGTTTCATTTTTATTTTTATCTTTTACTTATCTTTGCAGTGCTGGGGATTGAGCTCAGGACCTTGTGCTTGCCAGCCAAGTGCTTTTTCTACTGAGCTATCTCCCTGGCCCCTAAATCTCTTTTAAACACTTAACCTTCTCCTTCTCTTCCCTCCTACCAACTATTTAATGCCATATTTTGAGTCAGCTATCTGGTTGACACTTTCATAGTTTAGATTGTCCAACTGCATATTTATGACATCATAAAGGGCTTGCCTCTCACCTCCCTAACTGCATGATAAGGGGACAATAATGACTCACTGCCTTGTTTGGAGTTTTTTCCTTACTAAGATCGATACCGATTTCAGGTATTATGAGCCTGGTCCCAAATTATAGATCTTAAGGAGACAAATTTATCATCACAGATTTAAATGAGACGGTACAAAACTAAGTGAGGGGGAAAAAGAGCTTTTAGGAATTACAGAAAAAAAAAAAAGAAGAGATAAAGGGAAAAGTAAAAGAAACATCAAAGAGGGATACACAGGAGGAAACCCAGCCCTCCTAGCCTGTTGAGCTGCTTCTCTCAGAGTTGGGCTCTGAACGCCCATGTTTTCTGCTTCCCTGCGTCTGTTGCCCCTTATTTCCTTCAGGGATCCTATACGTCAATAGGAGCCTGGATTTTGAGACAAGTCCCAAGTACTTCCTGTCCATTGAATGCAGTCGGAAGGCGTCTTCCTCCCTCAGTGACGTGACCACTATTGTGGTCAATGTCACTGATGTCAACGAGCACCACCCCCGGTTCCCCAAGGACCTGTACAGCGCAAGGGTCTCAGAGAACGCCGTTGTGGGCGACGTCATCCTCACAGTAAGGATGCGCAGCTTTGTCCTTCTTGGGGCTGGACTCTAGGGTGGGTTCTTATCCCACTCCCTCTGTTCCTGGTCATCTGTAAGCATGGATTAGCTCATCAATATGCTATGGATTTGGTCTGATTGGTAACTACTCGGCCAAACCATCTCTTGGGACAGGATCTACTAGAGCCCTTTGGGTTCTGATAGAAGAGCATAGGACAGGCAAGCTTTGGTAGAGCAAAGAGAGAAGATGGGCCAGGCCCCAGTGGTCTGCCTGAGGTTCCAAAGCCTGGGGGAGGGTGGTCTGGTCACAGTGGGGGCTGTGGGATGCCCATGTGTAGAGGACAGGCGTAGGCAGACCTCACTTCATACCTCTTTACACTCTCATGTGCCGCTGCTCCCTCCTGGGAGTGAAGCCACACTCTGGATGCCCGTCATCAGTCACAGTTGACCTTCCTTTCTGCTTCCCAGCCTTCCCTCCCTCTACTCCCTACACACACCTGAAGGTGCACCTGTCCCCAGATCGCCGCAGGCCCCTCCTCTGCACACACACTGTCGGCCACCTTGCAGAAGCCCTCCTCACTCCTCAGGGCTTCCTGAACCCAGCCCTGATTTCCCCAGGTGGACTGGATCCCCGTGCTGTGTACCCTCATGAGCCCAGCATATTTTGCCCCCACTTAGAATCACCATAAAATCAGTCACTAAATTCCCTGCAGAAATATTTGTTTCGGCCCGTTCCTTTCCTTCTAGCCTCCCAGGACAGACGCTAGCACCCTGTCACTATGAATGAATGCACAGCATGCTGAAATCCATGAGTTATTTCCTTGGTGAGGAGGGCAGCCAGTGGCAGCCACTGGGGTGGGGACCTATCTGTCCCTCTACACTCCTGGGGCCAAGGTTCCTTTCTGGTTCCTCTTCTGCCTCTCCTCATAATCACCGTCCCCCACCACAGGTGTCAGCGACGGACGAGGACGGACCCCTGAACAGCGCCATCACCTACAGCTTTGTAGGCGGGAATCAACTGGGGCACTTCCTTGTCCACCCAAAAAAGGGGGAGCTGCAGGTGGCCAAGGCCCTGGACTGGGAACAGGTGGGTAATGGCGAGGTCCCACTGAGCTCTTTGGAGCAGAGATGTGGCCCTGCTGCAGGTCTGCATGTTGAGCCGAGGCCAGCACCCACCCCCCACACCCAGGTCATCCAGTTTTCTCTGTGAGGCCACCTGAGCCAGGAGACCAGAAGCAAGAGGGGCTGGGACCTTTCTCACAATTTATCAGGGATCACTGGGTCATTCCAGGAATGGCCCCCATTCACTGACCCCTTACTCTGCCTTGTGCATTTTGCTAAATTGTATCATTTGATCTCCAGATGAGCCCAAGAATTTGGTCTTGACTTTGTTCTCGCATAACTGTAGTCCCCTCTGGAGACCCGTTAGCTAGAAACTGACTTGTAGACCACACCCACTTCTTCCTGATCCCAGAGCCTGAGCCTGTATAGCGCTGTGGGTGTGGAAGGAGCATCAGCCCTGGCAGGCACCTCTAGCTCCTCTTTCAGAAAACATTAGCAGTGAGTCAAAGAGTGGATGTGAGGGGCCTTTTCACTAACCTGCCATTGGGCATCTTGTGACAGACGTCCGGCTATTCCCTGAAGCTGCGCGCCACAGACAGTGGGCAGCCTCCACTGCATGCGGATGTAGACGTTGACATCCAGGTGGTTGACATCAATGATAACCCACCTAGATTCTTCCAGCTCAACTACAGCACTGCCATCCAGGTAAGTTTGAGCCCCCCAGGACTCCCAAAGCCTATCTTTCACTTTGTTCCCCGGTAGTGGGAGGCGCTCCCCAGTGACAGCCAACTACCCGAACTGCAGCTATGACTTTGCCAGATATCCCTGCTAAAGGCAAGACCCATAGCCAAAGGGCTATGGACTATGGAATGGAAATGTCAAGGTTTGTGTCATGCATTTTCCTGTCCTCCACCCATTAGGGGCACATGACATCCATGTGAAGTAAGTAAAAACTGTTCCACAGGCCTAAAAGAATGGAGATACAGAAACATGCTATGGCTAGAGTATGTCACACTCGGGACTTAAAAGCCAATGATACTCTAGGTCCTAAGTCATTTTCATGGTAGCAGTGGTTTGCTGCAAGAATCTGTGTGATCCATTCTACCTGGGGAGAAATGGCAGCAGAAATGAGGAAAAGAGAGACAAGAAGAGGACAGCTGAGTTAGGTGGTGGCTCGTCTGCCTGGTTGCTGAGACGTTCCCAGGAGCAAAAAAAAAAAAAGCACATCTATTTATATCTTTGCAAAGTTAGTAATACATGACACGAGATTGGCTAGCGTAGTGACTAATAGCTGACATTAACCAGGCAGGGTGCTTCTCTTAGGACTGAGGTAGCTTGTTTGCTTTAGGCACTGAGGCCTAGTCCCACCTATACACATTTGACCAGTTTTCCAGCTTCCATGGCTCCCAACAATTTGCAAATAGGATTTGAAGAGAGGCTTGTGCTTTTGTGGAGGAATTGCCAAGGCCCTAAGTGGTGGGGGAGGCAAGGAAGCGGATAAGAGACAATACTGCTGCTGGCATCACCTGTGGTGTTCCACCCCAACCTGCTTTTTATATAAAGTCAGGAAGCTTTCAACACAAATAGCAGATGATCTGACTAAGAGTTTGCCAACTCACTAGGACTGGCTAAAATGATAGAAAATTCCATTCAGAATCAGTCATTTCAGTGGGAAGCAGCATCATGGCTTTGGGTCAACACCTTTGAAACTCCTTCATCTCCTCCCTTGCTGCAGAATGGCTGCTACAGCTTCTGAATTGCATGCTCACATGATAGTCTCTAAAGGCACGTGGGAGGGCACTTCTTTTGAAGGATGCTTTTTTGTCAAAGAAGTGTTTTCAGAAACATCACTCAATGAGCTTCCCTAGTGGTCAGGATTGGATGCCACATTCGCCTGTTCAAATCCAAAACCTGGCCCAAGGAATCAGATTCCGGTAGCTGACATGGGCTACTCTTCATCCACTCCCTCGTAAAATGGGCCATATCTGGCCTGAGGCGATTGCCAATTATATGCCTAAATTAGAGCAGGGTCTTGTAAGATTCAGAGAAACAACACCTATTGTCCAGGCAGCCATCAATGTGTGTCTTAGATTCTGTTGTTAGGTAAGACTGTGATACTAAAACAAGTAGCCAGCCATTGCAGCATGATGATAGTGTACTGAGTTCCCGGGTTAGGGAACAAAACATGAAGTGATACCGAGGCAAACATATTTGTTTGGTTAAATTTCTGTTCATTTTAAAATTTGCTCGACAAGGTAGCACGTTGATCTCCTACAGAAAAGACCACCTGTGAGCTCTTCTTTGACTGCAAATTGCAAAATCCCCACATTTCCAGCTACTACTTCGTCACTATGATTTGTCAGCTGTGTGATCTCTCGCAAGCCACCCGTCTGTAGAACAAAGCTTTCCCCTGGGTCCCTACGAACCCTTCAGTCTCAGTAAGCTCTGTTTCTAAGACCCAGCGCTGCTCAAAGGTAGCAGAACAGAACGTATGTGTGGTGCCAGCTGGGTGTATAGTGCCGAGGACTGAGGACTGTTCCTGGATGAAAAGGTCTAGAAAGATGCATGGCAGAGGACTGGGGAAACTCACTTTGCTCTCTGCCTTGGTCTCAGGAGAACTCTCCCATCGGCAGTAAAGTCCTGCAACTGATCCTGAGCGACCCGGACTCCCCGGAGAATGGACCCCCCTACTCGTTCAGAATCACTAAGGGCAACACTGGCTCCGCTTTCCGAGTGACTCCAGAAGGGTGGCTGGTGAGCGCTGCAGGCCTGAGCAGGGGGGCTCAGGACCAGTACCAGCTGCAGATTGAGGTGAGAGCAGTGCCCGGCACCTCATTTGTGGCAGTGCCCGTGGCCACACTAGATATGCTAGCAAAAGCATGGCCAGTGCTTTGGTCAGTAGTAAAAAGTGCAGAGTACTCAAGATTGTGGGGCATTGTCATGGGTTGTATGAAAATTGCCCAAGAATGGTGGCAAAGGTGGTGGTAGACATTTCTTCCTTGGTTCACTCCCTAGGTTCCCTTCCCCAATCTCAAGTCCAGTGGATTCTAGCATTGTGTGGATTTCTGGGCTGGAATGTTCTTTCATTCATTCAGGTGTTCAGTCTCTCACCAAGTATTTATTGAGCATCTGCCACATGCCAGGCCCCATGCTAGCTGCTAGTAATAGAACAGGGGAAAAGAGGGGGCTTCTCTGCTCGTGGGCTTTACTATTTACTTTCATAATTAGAATTTAAACCAGCAGCTGGCCTGGTGGCACACACCTGTAATCCCAGCACTTGGGAGGCTGAGGCAGGACTGCTAAGAGTTCAAGGCCAGCCTGGTCTACACTGCCAGAAAGTAATAACAAATAACAATAAACAAATAACATCTTTATAAATTAGAGTATAGAAATGAAGTGATGAGAGACTCAAGGAAGGCAGGGGACATGTGTACTTTCACACAGGGGACATTTGAGGGGAACCTGGGTGCAAGCCTGGCATGGGCAGCTGTGTAGCTTGTAGCCCCAACTATAACTTGCTGCCTTAGTACAGTGGGGCCACTGTGGGAAAATCCTACAGATAGGTGCTCAGAAAGAAGGCATGTGCTTCTTGTCACTCTGGAAATCTGAGATTGAAGAGCAGCCATGGTCGGTTCTTGAGAGGGTCCTTGTGCGAGCTGAACATGGCAGAAAGACAGCAAGCCGGCTAGCTGGCCTCTTCTCTCTCATTCTCTTCACGAGGGCTCCATCTTCTTACTTCACAAAGGTCCTCCCTCTAGATGCCATTACACCGGAAGCTAGAGGTCAAGATATGAACTTGGAGGCTGGCCAGATGGCTCAGCAGATTAAAGCACCTGCTTAGGCAGATGTAACAACTGGGGTTCCATCACCCAGCATGCCATGCTGGTCCTGACTCAAGGGCATGCTGAGCCGGCACCTGAAACTGGGTGTGGTGGCGTGCACCTGTAATCCCAGTGCTTGGGAGACTGAAACAGGAGAATCACTACAAGTCTGATCTGTGTAGTGAGACCCTGTAGACCCTATACTAAAAATACAGAGAGAGAGAGAGAGAGAGAGAGAGAGAGAGAGAGAGAGAGAGAGAGAGAGAGAGAGAAATGAATTCAGATGGACACAAACATTTAGTCTGTGGCAGGCATTAAGAATAGTTGACTGATGATGCCTGGTCCCGACAGGTCAAAGCCAAGAGTGTCCCTGGCAAGCCAGGACTTGTGGGCCCTTGTTACATGCCCAGTGATACTGCTGGATTCTAATCCAAGCACAGTGCGGAGCGGCTGCAGGGCCTCCAACAGGGGCATGATCTCCCGGTCTCTCAGGTCATTCTGAAGCTTTGTGGAGAGTTTGGCAAGATTGGATGCTCAGAGCTTGCCCATCCAAGCTCTCTTAGGGGCACTGAGACCTCTCTCAGAAGTGACAACGGGAGGGCAGCTTGGGACAGTTTTTGCATGTAAGCAAGCAGGAGTTCCTGATGGCTTGGAGGTGGGTGTACCCAGAAGAAAGAACAATCGAGGTGACTCGCAAATCCTGCCTCCGCTAAAGAGGAGGTGGTCATGCAGAATAGAGCCCTGAAAGATTCAGAGGGTCAGAGGGCATAATAACTCCCAACAGGTAAAAACTCAGGTGTCCAGAGAGTGGGGACAATGGGATACGTACCCCACAGGGGAAGTACTGGCTAAGGCCCGTGATTCCCAGCGCCAAATGTATGAACGTGATTGTCCGGGGAGAAGAGAGACAGGACAGCTTCTGAGCCCTATCCTGTGATGTCCAGGCAGAGGGCCGGGCCCAGGCCGGCACCAGCAGCTGCTGGCCTCACCACACTCTCAGCCTTGTTCCGAGTTTCTGCTTCTGTTTGCTGCGAGGCAGCAGACAGGCCAGTGAGCAGGCACACTGTGGACCCTGCCTGCAGAATCTGCATGGGCCTCATCCGCTTGAGCTCAGTGCGACCTGGGGTGAGCTACTGGAGCTTTTTGAGCATTCAGATGCATTTTGTGAAGTGGAGACTTTATGGTCCCCCTCTCATCAGAAAGATAAACTGTGATAACACATTTCTAGCATGCAAAAGTTGCTGGCACAGGGTCTGTCCTCAGCTATGCTAGCTGTATATTACAACGAGTATGCTGTGAATTACTGCTGTGCTGGTGTTAGCTCACATTATGGTCGCAAGTAGCATGAACTGTCGCTGCTGGCCCTGGTGTCTCCTGAGCGTTGGGCACAGCTCCCAGCAGGCAGTATCACTTTGCATCCTGTGCCCACTAAGTGTTAGTGGATGAGCTGTTTCTGTAGGGAATACTACAGAGACCCTGTTGACAGCTGAGAAGTGCTAACTTCCAGAGGAGACGGAGGCAGGCTTTGTACTTCTCTAAGTTGGATAGAAAGCGGCAGTGACATATGGTAAAACATGAAAGGGAAATGCAACTTTTGTTTAGCTTATTTTTCCTACTTAAAGGGGTCATGCTACCCTTACCCGAGCCTTCCAGGGGCTCCTGTCACACTGACACAACCCCATGCATGGGCCCCTCAGCCTGTTGGTGAGGCTGCCCTCCTCCCCGACCCTATTCCCGGGCCCTGGGCCTCTTTCTGTTTCACTGCGCTCACTCCAGGACCCTTCCAGGGCCATCCCTCGTCTGTCAAGGCTGAAGAGATGAGGCGTGACAGACAAGGGATGGCCCCGGAAGGGCCCTGGAGTGAGCACAGTGACATTACTCTTCAGAGACCCCCGCCCTTCTGCCTGATCTAAATCACACCCCTCACATTTAGCTTTTCTGTCACACCACGCTGTTTATTTCCTTCACTGCACGTGGTCCAAGTCCGAAACGTTCTGCCTGCTTGGTAGCTCATTTATTCTCCTTGTTTCCCTAATCACAGCATAGGGCCTGGCCCATGGAAGGAGCCAGAGAAATCTTTATTGACTGACCTAAAGAATAAAGCTCCATTCCACTCATACTCCAATCATATAATAAAGGGACTCTCAAAAAGACATCCCTTTGGGCTGGGTGGGTGCCCTGAAAGATGTGTACTGGACTAGCTAAGAGGCTCTGGATGACTGTTCAAGGAAGAGACAAGCAAGGAAGCTTCCAAAAGGAAGAGGGCCTTTCTTGAGTGTGGGTCTAGGAGATGACTAATGGGAAATTGAGTTATTTTACTGTGGTAAGAAGATATAACTTCTGAGCATCTTCAGAGAGCCTGTAATCTATATATAAGATTTTAGAGTTAAATTTCTCTTTTCAAATGTGACAACGCACCAAGCTTGCCTCAGACAGAGAGGTGTGGCGTCCCAGAGAAGCCAGCCTCAGTCACAGCCCAGAGGCCTAGAGTTCTGTTGGGTAATGGCAGTGTTCATTTGCCCACAGGTATCCGACAGTGGCTTCCCTCCCCTCTCATCATCGACATGGGTCAGCGTCCACGTCATGGAACAGAGCCACTATCCGCCTTCTGCCCTCCCCCTGGAGATCTTTATCACCATTGGTGAGGAGGAGTTCCAGGGTGGCATGGTGGGTAAAATCCATGCCACAGATCGAGATCCCCAGGACACTCTGACCTACAGCCTGGCAGCAGAGGGGCCCCTGGGCAGGAGCTTCTCCGTGGGTGCAGCCGACGGCAAGATTATCGCCACCCGGGGGCTGCCTCGTGGCCGCTATTTGTTCAACGTCACTGTCAGCGATGGGACCTCCTCCACCACTGCTGGGGTCCATGTGCACGTGTGGCATGTGGGGCAGGAGGCCTTGCAGCAGGCCCTGTGGATGGGCTTCTACCAGCTCACGCCCGAGGAGCTGGTGAGCGACCACTGGCGGAACCTGCAGCGGTTCCTTAGCAACAAGCTGGACATCAGACGGGCCAACATCCATCTGGCTAGCCTTCAGCCTGCTGAGGCTACAGCTGGGGTGGACATGCTCTTGGTCTTTGAGGGGCATTCCGGAGCCATCTATAATCTCCAGGAGCTGGCATCTATCGTCACACACTCAGCCAAGGAGATGGAGCACTCAGTGGGAATTCAGATGAGATCAGCCATGCCCGTGGTACCCTGCCAGGGGCCAAGCTGCCAGGCTCAGCCCTGCCAAGAGGCAGTGCACCTGGACCCCAGGGTTGGGCCTACGTACAGCACCGCCAGGCTCAGCATCCTTACGCCGCGGCACCGCCTGGAGAGGACCTGCTCCTGCAACGGTGAGGAGGGACCCTGCCTGCTGGGCTATGCCTGAGCCCAGAAAGCCCACTGAGGCTTGGAGGGGAAGCCCTGGGGAAGCTGTAATAAGGCCAGACATCTGAGACCACTGTGGCCTCACAAAATCTGGTGATAAAATGATAGTCCAGTTTCTGGCACTTAGGGGAATTCTGAAAAATAATAGTCGGCAGTTTTTTGTTTGTTTGTTATTGTTTTTCTATATTTAGGACAGGGTCTACAGGCTCTCACTACATAGATCGGACTCGTAGTGATTCTCCTATGTTCAACCTACCAAGCACTGGGATTACAGGCATGCACCAGCGCATTCTAGTCTCAGTCGCCCTCTCAGCATGTGCCATGGGCAGGGACGGCACTGCACACCAGGGATCGAACCCCAGCCACTGCGCTCTGCCTAAGCAGGCTCTTTAGTCCACTGAGCTATCAGGCTGTTCCTTAGTCGGCAGTTTAACATTGCAGCAAAGAGTACAGACCGCAGTGTTAGACTGCCTAGATTCAAATCTCGGCTCTCCCATTTGCTGGCAAGGTGACCTAGGAAGGTTACTTCACTGTTCTGTGTCTTTGGACTTGGCTGCTACAGGGATTAAATGAGTGTGAAATATCAGGTACATGCTTATAAGGGTGCCTGACATAGAAGAAAGTGCTCATAAGCACAAGTTACTAACACAGTAACTATGACTGCTACTACTACTATTACCATAATGTGCTAGGTGTCAGCTCAAAATTTAGACTCACTATAGGTTCAGATCTTAGTGCTATGATTTCTTAACTGTGTAGCCTTGGGCTTCTAGCTCCAGTTTATAATCTATAAAGCAGAGAAAATAACACCGCCACCTCCAGCAGTTGCCCTGCGGAGCCTGCCCACTGTTAGGGCGGGCTGGGTGGTGGCTGTCACTCATAGGCTCTCTAAAGAGCCTGCTGGGTGCCACATCTGTGCACAAGTTACCTGCCCTGAGCCCCATCCATGGTCCTTCCACAGCTGAAACTGGATTTGGAAGCTCAGGGCTTTGCCTGGCTCTGTAGAGCTTTGCATGAAGGCGGGGTCACTGGAGCACTTGGTCTGCTCTCCTCCGACTGAAACTTAGTTTTCTGCCTGAGACGCCCCTGCCACCCTTGCATCAAGGCCAGTGCTCTAGAGTGGCTCGCCACTGGCAAGAGCAGGACAGCTCCTTCAGCTCGTCGTCACCCTCTCCCCACCCAACCTACCCTCAACAGATCCACCGGGTTCTGGAAATCCTTTCCCAGATTTCTGACCTTTCTCCCAGGGCCACTGAACTTGGGCTGGGAAGGCTACACAGAGGGAGGAAGGGATCCCTCTGCGTCTCCTGCTCTGAGACCTGCTTCAGGGAAAGCTGATGGCGGCCAGAAGATCTCCTGAGCCCTTGGCATCAGACAGCAGAGATCCTAGAGTTCACCATTGTGCAGATTCACCTGGCTTTTAAAGAAGCCTACTCATAGATGTAGCTTCCACTTTTTTTTTGCATTATTTAGAAGATTTTTTTTTTTTTCTTTTTGGTCTTTTTGAGACAGGGTCTTGCTATGCAGTTCAGGCTGGCCTTGAGCTCACTTTTGTAGCCCAGGCTGGTCTCGAACTTGCACTGATCCTCCTGCCTCAGCCTCTTGGGTGAGTCTTCAGTTGGAATTTAATTCTAAACAGGTGACCCAAGGCCTGCCCTTAGATAGATCCTAGACAGGCTCACTAAGCAGCAGAAACACTTTGGGAGAGGGTTTTAAAGATGCATTTTAATGAAATGTGATGCTCAAAACATCCGTTCATGCATCATAAGTATAAACCTTGATTGTTTACACATAAGGTGAATAGACCTGCATAACCAGGACCCAAACAGAGTCAGGCACCCTTGGGTGCCTTTCCAGCCACACATCTGAGATGACTTTTTACATCCAGATTTCTAGGCACCACCCAGACCTGCTGCATCGGCCCCGTGACAGGCAGAGCCAGGCTTAGCTCCCTAGATGGTCCTGGTCTTCCCCAAGTTTGGGGATTTGAGGTCTTGCTGGTCTTTAGCATCCCACACAATAATGCCCTGCTGCACTGGGGTCGCTGGGGAGCAGACTCTTTGGATGTGGGACCCCTGTGTCTCTGTCCTTCTGGTTCTTCCTTCTCTTTGGGCCTTTGTTCCCTCTCATCTACAATTCCTCCCCAGATATCTGGAGCCTGCACCCGTCACCCTTTCCCCGGCAATGTGCAGGCTCGTGTACACTGGGTACATAGCAATTGAATAGCTGAGCTCATATCTAAAAGGTGGTACTGAAGCTAGCACAGTATTTCTCAAAGTGCATCTTCCATATGCTGTTCCTAAGGGTGTCCTAGGGCCAAATACACTTGAAAATCTCCGGGAGAGGTGAATTCTTAGACCCTTGACTGTGCACCTATACTGCAGCAGTGGCTAAGAGGGCTAGAGGGTGCTGGACTTCTCAGAAGGTTGGGCCACACCATTTGTCACCAACCCTCTTTGTTTATCCCGGAGTGTTCCTTTATTTTAAAGAGAAGAAAAATAAACAATAAAGCGCTGGGTGTGGTGGTGCACGTCTATAATCCCAGCACTTGGGAGGCTGAGGCAAGAGGATTGATGTGAGTTCAAGACCAGCCTGTACTACAAAAGTGAGCACAAAGTCAGCCTGAACTGCATAGTGAGACCCTGTCTCAAAAAGACAAAAATAAATAAATAAAAATTTTTAAAAAATAAAAAGAATGGTGTAAAATTTCAAAACAAGATTGTAGGAGAGTAACAATGCAGTACATTATGCATTGTTACCTTCAAAGTAGTTGCTCAAAACGCAAGCTATAGCCATGAACAACGGATCAAGCAATATGGGCACATACCTATCCTTCCAGTGAGTTAACAGCAATTAGCAGTGTATTTATCTTAACTATATTGTATATATGTATAACCTTTCCCCTTCTATCTTTTCTCCTTTCCCCCATTCAGTTTCTCGTTCCTTTTGAGTGTTTGCCTCCCATTTCACAGTATCTGTTGTACATTTTAGATCTTACTTTTTTAGCTTCTCACACTAGGGAGACAATGTAATGTTTGCATATGTGAGACTGGTTTATTATACTTATAAGTATGGACTCAAGTCCCACCCATTTCCCTATAAATGTCCCAAGTTAGTGGTATAGGAATGCCACATCATCTTATCCACCCCTCAGTTGATGGGCATTTGGGTTGTTTCTGAGGTTTGCCTGTGGCAGATTGTGCTGCTGTAAACATGGGTGCACACACTTCAAGGCAGTATGGTGTTTTTGATTCTCTGGGGAAACACTCAGAAGGGGAGTGGCTGGCTTGGATGGGATCCTGGAGTCTTCTGGCACTCCGCGTGGGCTTTCACCTTGGGAGTGCTTACCAAATGAGTACAGTCCTGCTGATACAAGAAGGTCAGGACCCTGGGGCTCAGAAAATCAACTCCATGTGTGAGATCCTCTGCAGTTCTCTCTCTTCCAAGTGATGCTGAAAATATTGTAACGTGGAAGCTGTGAGCTAAAGTTTTCGTACAAGCAATTGGTTAGATGCCAGACTTGACTCTTTGCTTTCTTTTGATTTAGGTTCATGGATCCTGACCCTTAAGCTAGGCTGACCCAGTGGTCCCTGGGGCCAGTGGGAGGTGTACTGAGGGTTGGTCCTATCTTGAGGCTCTGGAAGGGACTACTCCCACCCCAGCCTCATTTCTGCTTGGGTAACATGTGAAGCGCCTAAGGACAGAAGGAGACAGCCTGTCAGTGGGCTCCATGGGACCACTTCACACAGTGCTGACACCTCTGGTGGCATTTGCAGGGACAGCCACAAGGTTCAGCGGTCAGAGCTACGTGCAGTACAGACCCACAGGGGTGCAGAACTGGCACATCTGTTTCTCTCTGAAAACGCGCCAGCCGCATGCTGTCCTTCTCTTCACCAACGAGACGGCCCCCATTTCCCTTAAGGTAAGGCACTCCCACCTGGGAGGTGGCACATGGGCACCCCAGGCTGGGAAGCAGGTGGCTGCATAATTATGTCCATGATGCCTATTCCTGACAAAGAAATCCTGTCAGGGATTCTGGGACTGACTCATGGGCCAAGGGATGGGCCTGCCCAGTCTAGGAATACATGGTCAATTTCTCACCCCAGTGAGGTGGCTGGCTGTGTGGGGCAAGAGGGAGCCCCAGCAGACAGACAGAGATGGTTGGATCCACCCTGCCCTGGTGTTGTGGTCAGTGTTTTCTGGGGTGCTGGCTACACTGGGAATGCTCAAGGTGACAAGGCCAGCATAAAGTCATATGAGAAAGTTATTTCTTCTCAGGAGTCCTCCAGTGCTGTGGTCACATCCCACAGGAAGTCTCAGCTCATCTGCTTGATTGTAACCCTTCTGTCACATGGGCCAGTGATGTTGGCAGGTGGAGAGTGATCATTCATTCAACACATTATTGGGCATCTATACTGTGTGACAGGTGCTGTTCCAGGCACTGGAGTCTCGTCTAGGATAGAGCTTTCATTCTACAGGAGAGACTGAAAATAGACATATCCATAATAAGTGGGGAAGTTATAGACTAGTTGGAATGTGGCAAGTTCTACAGGGAAAGAAGGGAGAGAAAAGGCTAAGAGGGGGCAGGGTAAAGGGAGCTGTAATCTGGGTAACAGTCTGAAGAGTATGAGGGAGGTAGCTACACGGATACCTGTGAGGAACGCAGAAGAGCGAGGCCCAGGTCTTATGACAGGAGAGCCTTTAGCATGTTTAAGCAACATCGTGGCATTCTCCAGGACTCCAGAGGCGGGGGTCTGGGGCAGTAGCTGCAGGACGTGAGGTCAGAAACGTTGTGGGATGGGGACACATCTATAAAGGTCTTGCGGACCATGTAAGGATTATGGATTTTATAATGGGCAAAGCAGGGCATCTGAGAAGGTTTTGAGCAGCAAATCAAATAATCTGCCACACTGTAAAGGAACTGTCTCAGTCCCTTTCTCAGGAATAAAATAACTGACACCTGCACCTCAGGGGAGAGGCTTGTTTCGGCTCACGGTTTGTAGATGTTTCAGTCTTTGCATGGTCAGCTGGATCCTGGGGAGGAGGGCACGCAGAGGGCAGGCAGAAAGTGAGGGCAGGGTGGCGGGTGAACCCTTCCAGTCACACCTCAATGTTGAGTCTCTCCTGACCAGACCCCGCTTTCTCACAGCAAGTCAGCTCTGATGCCCCAGTAATCCAGTCATGTTCCAAAATCCCTGCCTGAGTGCAGGAGGCTCTTGGGGGACTTCTAGGTATAAACCAGAACGCAGCTCATTATGGCTGAAGAAGTGTTGAAGAAGGACTTTAGAGAACAAAATATCAAAGCCGAGGGCCTGTGAGATAGCTCAGGGGTCTAGAGCGCCTGCTTAGGCAAGCTTAGGCAATTGCAGGGACCACAGTTCAATTCCCAGCACCACATGCTGTGCCACCCCTAAGGCAGGCTGAGCTGGCCATGACATAAATAAATAAACAAACAAACAAATAAATAAAGTTAAAAAAAATCTGGGATACACAGCCAGAGGCTATGGCAGTAATTTAGGAGGGAGAGGTTGGCAGTGGAGATGAAGGCAAGATAGGAACTGGAGTGATGACTGACTCTTCAAAGACTCTGTGGGCAAAGTGGACAGCATTGCTCCGGGGGTTGACTGAAGGGTAGAAGAGAACTTGGGCAGCGAAATTTGTTTTGTTGGTTTTTTTTTTTAATTTTTGAAAGAGAATACAGAATAGTAATATGAAGGAAAAAATTAGCAATGATACAGAACTCCATCAAACAAAATAATACAAACTCGACAGTGTTTGTTATATTGCAGACTGTTGTCTTCAGATTGGTTGTTCAGATTACCAGATATATGCATGCAAAACTGGAAAAAGAGAGAGAAAAAGTTAAAATAAATTAAGAAGGAAGAAATAGGGGGTAAATGAAGAAAAAAGAAGAAAAACAAAATTAAGCATTAACTATTCCTTTCCATAGACCAGCAGAAATCCGCAGTACGATTATCCAAACCATCCTGCTTACTGTGTAGATGTATCTCTTTCCCCCACTTGGAGAGTGAAACTTGGCCTGAGCCAACAAGAAAGACAGAGTTGCCCCAGCAGACTAGGGAAAGGGTGTAGCGGACTGGGGCCCTCAGAAGCTGGGTGTGAACACGTGTGTGAGATGCCTGTGAGACCTCCAGGTAGGAGTGGATAAAGCCCCCCGGGGTGCTGGGAGGTCTGAGCCAGAGATGGAAACTGGGGCATCATTACTGAAACTGACAAGGCATTCCAGCATGCAGGGGCTGGGCCTAAAGGAGGGTCCCACAGGAGAGTGAAAGCAGGCAGCCCGCGACAGTGGAGCAGCACCACCAGCACTGCGTGGGGGAAGCGGAGCAGAGCACACAGATCATGAGGAAGCAGGGACCGGCCGGGGAGGTCTCTGCTGAGAGCCCAGGCAGCTGGGCAGGGAGCTGCTCATTCTAGCAGCAACACAACCAAGGCCACTGGGTGCCCCGACACCTGCGGCTTCAGGGTAGTGCCGGGGGACAGATTTGGCTGAAAAGAGGGGCCTAGGAAAGAAAATAGTTATCAAGTGCAAGGTAACCTTTTTTTTTTTTTTTTTTTTTTTTTTTTTAAGATTAGAGTATGAACAAAGATATAGGAAAGGGCGAGGAGGGACAAGAGAACCTGGCCTTCCAGGGGTAACGGGTGGGGTCTAAGGTGTCTGTGAGAAGCCTGACTTTAGTCATGGTGGAGAGAAGGATGGTGAGAGGGCCCCAGGCACTACTGGAGGCTGCAGTAAGAAGTAAGACCCCGGGCTGTGAGTGCACACCCTGAGGCTAAGGACAGAGGGCATCCACAGTCTTCGGGGAGGGTGACGAGACTGAGGAAGAGCTGGTGCCAGGACAGTGTTCAGGCTCACCGGAGACTCCTGGCCATGAAATGAGAGGGCGGCCAGGGGCAAGCTGCCTGCCTGTCTTCTCCAGCGCGTGCCACTCCGTGTCTGGAGAATAATGAAGAACCGGGTCAGATCCCAGTTGTGGTCTCAACAAGTGAGCACCGTGAAGTCAGAAAGGGACAGGAAGTCAAGAGTGAAGGGAGGCAACGCTTAGAGCGATGGTGGTGGCTTTTAAGCTGGGGAAGGGCAGAAGCGAGGCTGTCACCGAGGTGAGAGGAACGGATCTGTGTTCCCACATGATGCAGCTGCAGTGTTTTGAGTTGCATTTAGTTTTTATTATTATTCTTTCTTAATGGAAAGTGACAATAGGACCAGCGAGATAGCTCAACGAACTAAGCGCCTGCTTTGGCAAGCACAGAGATCAGGATTCGATTCCCAGTCCTTCATGCCATGCAGGGCCCGACCCTGGGGTGCACTCAGCCGGCAACAGAAGCTGGTATGGTGGTGCACGCCTGTAATCCCAGTGCTGGGGAGGCTGAAAAACAGGAGGATCACCACGAGTCTGATCTGCGTAGTGAAACCCTGTGCTGAATACACAAATGAAAAAAAGAAAAAAGTGATGATAATATGGTTTCCTCTTTGTATAAAGGTATAGCCAGCATCCAACCAGACAGAACTAGAAAAAGTGACGGGTAGGTGGGTAACTTCCGGGACGCAGCGGGTCAGACCGTCAGATGTTACCCACAGGAAGTGACCCAGCCCAGGTGAACAGAAAAGCATGGACAGCAGGAACGCCTACGCCTTGAGTGTGAACAGGGTGGTCTAAGCCAGAGACGTTCTCTGACTTCCTAGTTTCAGGACTTTTTTATTTGTTTGTTTTGGTGGTACCAGGGATTGAACTCAGGACCTTGCACTTGCCAGGCAAGCACTTATTCTGCTGAGCTATCTCCTGGCCCCTATTTCAGGACTTTTTTAAATGCTTAAAAATTGCTGGGCCGGGAAGATAGCTCCATGGCACAAGTGCCTGCCTGGCTAGTGCAAGGTCGTGAGTTTGAACCCTGGTCCCACAAAAAAATAAACTCTCGGGGGCCAGCGAGATAGCTCAGCGGTCTAAAAGCAACTGCAGGGACCGTGGTTCAATCCCCAGCACCACATGCTGTGCCAGCCCCACCTCCAGGCA
>PVKN010006756.1:0-27856 GCA_004027915.1 Capromys pilorides
TAACTTTGAATTTTTCCTGCCATTAATAGGTCTCGTTTTTAAATTGGATTCATTTTCTGTGTGTTTTTTATTATGCAGCCCCAAATCCTTCCAAAGCTATAAAAAAAAAAAGTATGTGTTGACGCTTTGTAATTGAGCATATTCAGTTCAGCATCTGTTATTTTTCTGCCTGAAACCTTTCAATGCATCCTCCTTGTCTAAAGTGCTCTCAGATTTCATAACTTCATATTTTTCTGTGGGTCTTTTCTACCTCTACTGTCCTTGGCACCCTATTTTTTTAATTTTTCATTCAGTACTAGAGATCAAATCCAGAGCCTCGGAAAAGCTAGGCCAGGACTCGGCCACTGAGCTACACCTATAACCCCATGCTTGCCTTTTAATCTTAAAGTTTTCCTTTGGCAATTTCTTCTCTTTGCCGTTTCTTCTTTGTAAAGTTCTTAAAATTTAGTACTAGTAATTCTAATTTTTTTCTTCCAATTTTCTTATTTCGCCTCTACTTTCCATATATCATCTATCTGTGCTACTTTTTTAGAAATATCAACTTTTTTATCTTCTTTTGAATTGTTCATTTGTCATAGCTCTAATTTCTAGTTCTTGTTCACTGAATGTGGCTAATATTTTCCTTATGTAATCTTATTTCGTGGATTTTTTTTTAAAACTCTGTTCAATCATTAATTATAGATCTTTAAAAGTTCCTCTGGTTTTGATGTGGTTTTTTGTTTGTTCTGAGTTTCTGTTTTCTTTATTTTAAGCTGTCATGCTGTCAAGCTTCCTATATATCTGCCTACCCCAAGCCCGGCATGGCAAGCCCCCTAATTCTCAAACATCATCTCCATAGCTTTTCTCCTGTAGTTCTTTACACTCCCCTTAGGGAGAGTCATCCAGCCTCCTGCACTGGGGGAGCTACAAGCCTGTGCTCCAGGGTTCTGGGAACTGAAGGGTTTCATACACAAGTTTACCTTGAAACACTTTTGTCTGCTAACTCACTTGGTGACCGTCTGTCTGATATCCTACTTCCGGAGTTCTGTGAACTGTTAATCTCTTTGCCCTTCTGAATCTATTCATCCACTTTAGTTCTGTTTAGGGAGAACCATAAATGTGTGTCCCTATTTGGCCATGTTCCTGGGCAAGTTATTTAACCTTTCTGTGTCTCAGTTTATTCATCTGAGAAATGGGAGGAAATAATAGACCCTCCCTCACAGAATTGATGTTAGGAAGTAAAAAATCCATTCATGGCTTAACTCTGTTATTGGCACATGATATACATGAAGAAATATTAGCTCTGTTCTTAATGGTAGTGATAAATTTAGAAATATGTGATGAAGTGTAATTTGAAATGAGCTGAGTGTATCGGTTATGGAAAGAAGTCAAATACAGCTTTCTAGCCTTATCGTTTGAGGTAAAATATCATCTACTTCAAGGAAATAGAAAGGGATGATGACCTTAGCTTGCTATCAACATCTTTTATTTTTACTATTATTTTGTAATCCTTTATTTATTGTTTGGTACAGGATCTTACTAGGCAGTTCTTACTCATAATGATCCTCCTTCTCAGTCTTCCCAGTGCTGCAATTACAAGCGTGCACCACCATGCCTGGTTTCAGTGGCCAGCTCAGCATGGGGCTGGCATGGCATACAGTACCAGGCATCAAACCCAGGTCCTGGCACTTGGCAAGCAGCTGCCTAGACCACAGAGCTACTTCCCCAGCCTTATCAATGTTTTTTAAATGCTGTCAGTCAAAATCCATGTTTTCATAAGCTCTGAAATGAGTTGAGATGGCAAAGCAATAGGAATCTTACCGCCGGTAGACTTATTGTTCATTGAATATTTTTAGTTACCAACTTTTTTTTTTTTTTTTGGCAGGACCAGGGTTCAAACTCATGACCTTGCACTTGCCAGGCAGGCACTTGTACCACAGAGCTATCTCCCTGGCCCCTAGTTACCAACTATTTTAATCAATTAAATTTTTTTATTGTGAATTCAGTAAACATGAAACACAATGAATAGTTAATAGACTTGGTAGAATGGCTTCTTTCACTTAATCAGTGGGTATTTATTAAACACTTAAGTGTGATCTGTGGCCTCTGAGCTTTCTACCTATAACAAAACAGATCAATAACCAAATAGATAAAGTCAAAAAGTGTAAGGTTTCAGTGGCTTCACCTGCAATATCAGGATGCTGAACAAGGAAATGGAGAGATCAGAACTGGAGTTTGAACTCAGGATCTTCTCACTGAGCTACACTCCCAGACCTTTTATATTTTTTTACTTGATTTTTTATTTTTGCTTATTTTATTTTATTTTATTTTTGTCTTTTTAAGGCAGGGTCTCACTATGTAGTTCAGGCTGGCCTCGAGCTCACTTTTGTAGCCCAGGCTGGTCTTGAACTCACACCGATCCTCCTGCCTCAGCCTCCCAAGTGCTGGGATTGCAAGCATACACCACCATGCCTGGTTCCCTTTTTTATTTTTATTTATTTATTTATTTATTTATTTATTTATTTATTTAGGGGGGACAGGGGATTGAACTCAGGCCCTTGCGCTTGCCAGGCAAGTGCTTATTCTATTGAGCTATTTCCCAGGTCCACTTCCCTTTTTTATTTTGAGAAAGAATCTTCCTCAGTCACTTAGTTGCCCAGGCTCAAACTTGTGATCCTGCTGCCTCAGCCTCCCAGAGTGCTGGGATCACAAGCATGTGCCTCCCACACCCAGCTAGCATCATTTTTTTTTTTTAAGTCCTTGACTTATAATCCATTTCCAGAGGTGCTTGTGTGTACATGCCAGGGGAAACACACAGACTGAGATGTGCCCAGTGTGCGGTACACTGTGTTTGTGTTAGGAGTAAAGGTCCTCTCTGGTCGGATGGAAAGAGGGAGTGTAACGACGATGCCCAGCGCTCAGCCCCAGCGTGTCCTTTCAGTGTGCAGCTCTAGGCAGCTGTGTTTGGTCTGAATCAATGACTAAAGGTGAACAGAATAAAGGTACAGAAGACAGAACGTTTAGAGCATCACACGCTGGCTGGGGATGTGGCTCAAAGATCGAGCTCTTGCCTCATATGCACAGAGGACTGGGCTCCATCCCCAGCACCACAAAAACAAAACACAAAAAATCCTCTCTTCAAAAAACATCACACACGCTCCAGTACAGTCTACTCAAGGGGGAATCAATCACAAAAGTTCACTTCAGACTTCTTAGAGAAATCTTGATATATGAAGGTGGCAGCACTGGCTTCTTCCGATCATTTTTGCTTTCAGGAGTAAAATTCCCAGACGAGGATCCCAGCTAAGAATACCGCTTCCCACCACTGGTTGTCAGGTGTTAGGCGCCAGATTGTTGTTGATCTCAGAATTGTGTAGACTTAGATTCAAAGCATAGCACAAGGTAAACTCTGGGTGGAGTTGCTTTTTGCAGTGCTGGGGATAGAATCAGAGCCTTTTGCCTGCTAAGCAAGCTCCTACTACCAAGGTACATTCACTGCCCCCATGGATGCTTATTGATAAACAAAAGGTAGAGCATCGAGTACACCGGAGCCTGGAAGCTTCCTGAGAGCAAGGAGTCACGTGGTCTGGCCCAGCTCACTTCCTTGCCCTTAGCTGTGCACAGGAGCAGTCGGCGAATGCCGTTCTAAACCTTCAAGTGCTGCTCATGGGAGCAGATGCATAAATTAGTCTTCAGTATGAATGAACCCCTTCCATAGCACTCTGCTCCTATACTTCCTTGGCTTCTGTTTAGTTACACATGTGTTAACGTGGTCCCCCTTTGGCTCAGTTTCTGAGGAGGCCAGAAACCAGAGCTCCACTTTCATGACAGTTGCAGGCTTTAGCACAACCCTGAGTACAGATTAAGTGCTGGATTCTGCAAATCAATTTGTGGTATCATAAGATTAATAAAAATTTAAAAAAATTTTGTGGTATCAAATGTGATGACCGCAAACATCCTCTCTCCTACAGCAGGCCTGGCCAAGTGGCACCCAGCAGATCCTACTTCCCCCCGCGTGGCAGCAGCTCACCGGTGTGGCCACACACACATCTGTGCAGCATGCAGCTGTGATCCCTGAGACCATGGCCAGCACCCAGCAGCTGGCAGACTGGAGGTGAGCGGGAGACTCAGTAGGGCAGGGGTCCTGGGACGGGTGGCACACAGGCTGCCAATGTGGAGATCATGTGGACCGTGACCACCCTTTAAGGAGAGGTCAATTTTAAACAGTGTGCCAGAGTGGGAGGAAATCAGCTTTACTGACTTATAATCAGCTGTCGTTGTCCACCAAAAATTCAGTTACTACATCATTTAGTCACCAGAGTAATTCATGAGACTTGGCTCCAAATGATTCCTGGGGTTTCTAAGACTAAAATTCCACTCCCAGAAGACAAACGTTTTTTTAAAAGACGAAGACAAAGATTTGTCAGCAGTGAAAGAATGCAAAAGAGATTTCCTAAAGCCCTAAACAATTCTAGAAATTGCTCTCAGGATATTTGGAGACATGGTACCCTAGAATCTGGCCTCCCTGCGGATGGCTTGGCAGGCTGAGACTTGCTTGAAGTGGTAAACTGTGGCATGTTTATTGAGTGTGCCTCTTTGGGTACTGGTCATCCTACAGACCCACATCCATCCTCCACAGACCTATTTTCCACCTGCTGACACATTCCACCTCTGCTATTTACAGACCTCCCTCACCCACCTCCCTGCTTTCCACAGCCACCGGTCACTTCTCCGCAGGCTTCTCCCCAGTACCGTAGTGCCCCTCTCCACCAAGGTAGAACCAGCTGGCCATCCCCCAGGCTGGCTCCCCATGGCTTCTTTGGCTGTCTCTCTCTCAGTACAGACTCTAGGGCCAGTCGCTCCCAACCACCCTCTCTCTGAGTCTCACTACCACCTGACGAGCCTCCCCACACTCCTGGTCTGACCTAAACATCTGTTGTGGATGAAGTGCTCTCAGGGAAAGGTAGACAGGGACAGATAGAAGCCCCTGTAGAACCTCTGCTGTGCTTCTCCATCCTCCATGGCTGTCCCCATGAGCCCACTGCTCCCCGCACCCAGTCTGTTTGCCAGAAGCACTTTCTCTCTGCTTGGCCTGTTGCAGGTTAACCTTCCTGAGCCTCTGTTTCTTCTTCAGTAAAGTGGGAGAATGATGCTTACCTCACAGGAATGTTTGATGGCTTAAATTAAGATAAAGCACAGAGCACTTGGCCTGTGTTTAGCATGCACCATAGCAGCGCCTGAGATGATAAGAAGTAAACAAGCCCGCCTTCTTCCTTCCCCCCACTCACAAGGCCCCTGCTCCGCAAGGTCAAGGTCGCCCTTCTTCCTGCAGATCATTAGGAACAGCAACCAACTAGAAAGATGCCTGGCTAATTGTTTTTCCCTCACCTATTTTTTTTCCTAAGAGACCACACGCGTGCCATATTCCTTTTTTCCTTCATCTTTCAGCATTTATACCTCATTTAATTTCAGCAGTACTCAGACATGTACTCATTCACACGTTTTCTATTTCCTCCTCCCCTTTCTATTTTCTGTATCTTATCTAGTAATCGTAGACATCCAGAGCCAACACCTCCTCCTCCATCTCCATTTCATGTGTGGGCCAATGAGTGTCCATATCCATGGCTAATGGAGATGTGCCAGAGACAGTCCTGTTTCAAAGGAAAAAGAATGCCATGTCTGGAGGGAAACAACAAAACGAGGAAGCCGCAGCAGCAGCTTCTAAAGTACACGTAAATGCCTCAGAGACTCAAAATCTCCACAAAATATTCAGCTGCTTTTTGCTTTTTTTCCCTCCTATTCATCCTTTTCCCCAATTTGAAAAGAGAATGTGATTATTTTTAAAATTTCAAATGAATTCTCCTTTAGCTCTTCATTTTATTATCAAAAGGGCTTTTGTGGGCAAATCTCTGAATCAATCACCACTTTCAACATTTCTGTGGGAAAACAAGGCATTCAACTCCGTGTAACCCAGACTATCAGAACTTTGAAATGTAACCCATTTTCAGATACAGGCTGCCAGTATTTCTATCAAAATGTACCTCCCTGTTATTAATTTTTATTTAATACTAAACTATACATGACTACTCAACCTTCAGTTAATCTAATTGTCCATTCAGCAAGTGTGTAATTAACTCATCAGCTGCTACATGCCTGAGCTTTGAGCTAGCCACTGAGGGAATTCAAAAGAACATTAATACTTCTAACACCAGAAGCATATGGCTCCCAGTCTTCAAAGTTTGTTTTTCACATTAACTAGAATTTGCTCATTAATAAAGTGATATTGCTAAGATCCTACCTACTTCAGAGATGAGGATGAGAAAATCTATTGAAGGCATTTAGTAAATTCTAAAATTAAATACACATACTATTCAGCAGTCCCCCTGTCAAAGATATTTAAGGAAAGAGTATTTATCTCCTTTCTCCAAAACTTAAACCCTCTGAGCCTGCCCTTTTGGCACTCTTCCCACTTGAAACTCCTACAGTACCAACCAGCTGGGTTCCTCCTTCTCCTTTAAAACAATATAACTGTACCAGGAAGCCCACATGTGGAGTTTACCTTGGGAAGGCTGATTGTGTTGGGGACCCTACAGGTAGTGAAATGTCTTTCACAGTCAACTTTTACTTGAGAGAAATCTTCATCTTATAAAACAGTTCTGCTCCTGGAAAACCAATAAAGTGCCATGCCTTTCCTTTTCCCTTTCAGAAACACCCATGCTCATGGCAGCCATTACAATCCCATCATGCAGCAGCCTGCACTATTGACCGGTCATGTGACCCTTCCAGCAGCCCAGCCCTTAAATGTAGGTGTGGCCCACGTGATGAGGCAGCAGCCAACCAGCACCACCTCCTCCCGGAAGAGTAAGCAACACCAGTCATCTGTGAGGTACGTGGTGAAAGCACCTGGAGGACAGGAGCCCCAGAAATTTGGAATGTTAAGAAACATGTTGAGCACATCCTGTACCAGCCACATAGTTCACCCAAGGGTTTGCAGCAAGCCCTCGCCCTGATTTGCTGCAAGTGGAACCCTGCCTCTTGCCTGGTCCAGGTACCAGCCCTGCATGTCCCCTAAGGGTAGGGGCCTGGGATCGTGGCATGTGTGATACCCTGGGTACTTCAATCCATTTTGTTAAGGAAAAAAATGATTCACTGACACTTGTTAAAGCTCAGTAAAGAGTTTATTCAAAACCATGGAGACAGGGCACAGGGTACTGTTGTGCCCTGAGTGAATCTTGCAGTGGGGGAGAGAGAATGGGCTCAGCTCCGAGTAAGGCATGGTGAGGGGGATATACAGCCACAGAGCAGCGTCTGGGTCGAGGGGTGGTCAAGTACTACAGAGGCAGAGGGCTTCTGGCTAACTTGGCTCTACTGGATTCTTGTGGAAGGTGGGCGTGCTGACCACGCATGGCCTGCTGGCTGAGGAGTGAGTAGTGGGCACCTGATGAAATATCCAGGGCGATCCAGTAGCAGGCATGAGGCCCTGGCTAAACTGATTTGAGTAGGGCTGTGCTCTAAAAGTGAACGATGTACCTGAACACGTGGTTCTAGGAGAAGGCTCAGAGCCTGACTAAGGGCTGGCTGGAGAATTCTTACCTTCTTTTCTAGAAAACAGGCTTACCTCTGAAGTTTCACTTTGGAAACCACTTAACATAATAATTTGCAAAAATCTAGAGTTTAGTCCTTAGCACTGTTTAAACAAACAAACAAAAAATTAAAATAAAAGCAAAACACCTAGAGAAGCACACTTCTTTGAAATTTGAGGGCAGGCAAGATAGCTCAGCAGTCTAAAGCACCTGCTTAGGCAAGCTTAGGCAACCACAGGGACCGTGGTTCGATCCTCTGCACCACATGCTGTGCCAACACCACTCCCAGGACAGGCTGAGCAGGCTATAACATAAATAAATAAAGGTAAAAGAAAAGAAAGAAATTTGAGGTCAACAAATGAAAGTTACTTAGTTCTTTGCTTAAATATAATCAATAACTTTAGTTATTCGCAGACAATAACCAGCGAGACAGTAGCCTTTCCCATTCCTCTTGACTCTAATTTCATCTCAGTGACCACATAATCAAGGCTACATGCTCTATGAGTCCACTCAAATATCACTTTGGAAAAGGCAAGCAAACGGAACTCAGAGCAGCAGTTCCCCAAGACCAGAGTCCCGTGGGGGAGGAGGGGGTTGCCTGGGGAGGAGCATGGGGAAGTTCTCCAGTGATGAGAAAGCTGCATGTCTCAATGTAGTTTGCATTTTTGGCATTTTCCAAAACTCTTCAGAAGGGAGCCAAGTGTGGTGATCTATGCCTATAGTACCATCATTCTGGGAGGCTGAGGCAAGAGAATCAACACTTCGAGCCCAACTTTTGGCATCTTCGAGACTTAGTGAGACCTTGTCTCAAAACTAAAAAATTTTAAAAGCGTAGGATATAGCTAAGTACAAAAATCCTGAGTTCAGTCTCCAGTACCACAAAGAAAGAAAGAAAGAAAGAGAGAGAGAGAGAGAGAGAGAGAGAGAGAGAGAGAGAGAGAGAGAGAGAAAAAGATTCCCTTTTTGGGTGTATCTGACAACTTCGGGAGCTTGATCTCAGGTCAGCAGCCACCCTCCAGAATGCTTTCATTGGGCAGCCTGCTGCATCGACAGTACACCTGTATCAGTGTTAGACTGGGCAGCAACAAAGGCCACTGTCTTGATGCTCATGTGCTGTCATGCCCAGCCACTTAGGCAGCCACACAAAACACTGATCTAGCTTGGTGGCCTCAGAGGTCACCTTCACCAAGCAGGGATCCTAGGAACTCTGGGTGGCCCCGCCTCTGTTAGCAAGTCTTTCTCTCCCTGTGTTCACAGCATCCAGCTGGCCTTGTGAAGGATCGTTGCCTGTGTAGTTCAAGACCAGTGTGATTATTGTGCCAATTATGTGTTTGCCTATAAAACAGCCTGAGACAGCGGACAGAAGGTGCTGCATCCAGGCCTGCTTTGCTCTGACAGTGCCAAGTGGGACGCTCACTGCTGGGCAGTAAAAACATAGCCTCAAAATCATAGCACAAGCAGTAACAAACACAAAGGTTTATGATAAGTAGAAACAGTGCGGCACTCTTACCAGTAAAACTTATTACCAGTCCCTAGAAAGCCGTAAACAATGTTTCTGACACCAGCTAGATAGAAAATTAAATAAGCGTACCTTCTCTGAGTTATTCTCATTTTACTGACATCCCTTTAGCTAGAAGATGCTAAAGTCTCTCAGGACTTTCCCAGGCCTAAGACGCGTTATACACTGGCCTTGTTTTCTCACTGCGTCGATACCAGGAAGGTTTGATTAAAGGGGAAAGTTTTTTTTTTTTTTTTTCCCTAAAGTCATAAGAAACTGCATTGTCTAACTTAATAAAGAATTTCAGTTCAATCCAAACCAAATTAAAAGGCCCTTTTTTAAGCAGGCCTTTTCCTCTGCACTTTCCCCAATTTCTCATTACAGTTCAGATAGACAGGTGCCCTGGGGTCAAAACCTAGAAAAATCGTTTGGGGTTTTTTGTTTTTTGTTTTTTTTTTTTTTCCATTATATACACATATACTTTCATGGCCAAGCCCTTTCCCCAGAGGAAGGAAGAGGAAAAGCTGAATTTTAATGTCACCAAAGTTAGGTCCAGTAGATCCAGAAACTTAAGAAAGTTTTTTGCCAGGCATGGTGGCGCATGCCTATAATCCCAGCACTTGGGAGGCTGAGGCAGGAGGATCAGTGTGAGTTCAAGACCAGCCTGGGCTGCAAAAGTGAGCTCAAGGCCAGCCTGAACTGCATAGCGAGACACTGTCTCAAAAAGACCAAAAAAAAAGAAAGAAAGAAGGAAAGCTTTTTGTTTGATAAATGATAGAACAAGTGTTAGCAAGGAAACCAAAGAGATAAGCATTATAGTTTACTAAATGGTGGGTAGACGACCATTTAAAGCTTTATGTGGCAAACAGTCATTCTCTTGATGTCTCCAAAACAACGCATGAGTACCTTCATGGGGTACAGCCAGAGACTGAGGCCTTCATCCTGAGGACTTTGGCCAGGGAGACCAGCATCCTGGTCTGTGGGACTCTGGTCCAGCTGTATGCCTGCCTGCACAGTGACTAACTGAAAGGCGGCCCAGTGGACCCTTCCCCGATGGCAGCTGGGCCTCAGACCTTGTCTTCCTGGAGCTCTGGCAAAACTGCTGTTTCTTGACAGCTGAGCTGCGGCCCACCCTCCTCTGTAAGCACGTGTGCTTTTGTCGTTTCAGAAATGTCTCCACCTGTGAGGTGTCGTCCTCTCAGGCTGTCAGCTCCCCGCAGCGATCCAAACGTGTCAAGGAAAACACACCCCCCCGCTGTGCCATGGCACATGGCAGCCCAGCCTGCAGTGCCTCGGTCACCTGCGGGTGGGGTGACCTGGCCTCCAGCACCACCCGGGAGCGGCAGCGGCAGACTATTGTTATCCCTGACACCCCCAGCCCCACGGTCAGTGTCATCACCATCAGCAGCGACACGGATGAGGAGGAGGAGCAGAAACACGCCCCCACCAGGTGAGGCGGTTCCCTGCAGCCCAACGCTGTGGTCTGTGGACTCGAGTGGTTTACCATTATCAAACATAGTTATTCCTCCCTGCCAGCCCTGGCGTTTGGACCCACCGTTTCTTGTATCCTAAACTTATTTCCAGGCATGTCAATATGGAGATTTGCCATATTGTTTAAATCAAAATAACTTGGAGTCACTTCAATCTTAAAAAATAGTTACAGCCCTTATACAGTAGGGGAATGAGAGACCATAAAAGTCAGGCACCAAACCCAGTGTATTTCAGCTTCTATAAGCTCAAAAATCTCTGCCTCAGGCTATTGAATTTATTCCCAGTTGTTCAGGAGATTTCTCTAACACTGCTGTGGCTCACTCAGAATTCAGAGTAATTGTCCAATTAATCAGAAATTTCCCTGTGTCTGATTAACCCAATCTTTCAAACTGCCAGTTGGCTCTTCACCCAGAGAGTATTACTATTTATTCCTAAGTAGTAATAATTCATTTTACTCTCTGTGCTTCCTGAGGAGAGGAGGGAAATATTTATAATATTTATAAGACTGTTAACCCTAGCATCAGAGCCTCTTTTTCTAGGCTTTGCAGACAGATACCAACAAAATACGCTTTCTGCTCGAGCTGCTCAGCTCAGGGAGTACAGCCTGAAGGAGTTGTACCCCAGGGGCCTCACATAACCCAGAGTCCCCAAGCAGCCTTGCTGACCCCTATCCTAGGGGACCAAGGGCCGGGGAAGGAGACCAGCCACCCCGGGGCCCAGAGCTGCCAGTCAGTGCACAATGGGCACAAAGCTCAGTGCTCACAATCAGCCCCAAATTATTAATAACTGAATGGGTAGAGTGTAGATAATTAACAATCACAAGTCCTTTTGATTAGATAATAAATTCTTACGCTTAAAATCTTCACCAAAGGTACAGACTGAGACATGCTCATTAAAACTGTTACTGCACGGGGTTCAGGGATTGTGTTTCTGTTTTGCTTTCCTTTGTTTTTTCTTTCCGTAATAGGCTCTCTGTGTGTACCACGTAAATGTCTGTTCCCATTGCACGGCACGGTTGGATTTTCAGTGTGTTTCGGAAAAGAGTGGAGACTTTCTGTCCTGCCATTTGCTGGGTACCAGAGGAGACACCGGCTCGGTGGGACCAGGCACATATTTGCAGACCAGTATGGCCTTAGGCCCAAGTGCAGACCCCAGCACTGTCCTCCCTTTCAGTCCCAGCCCCAGGCTGAGGCGGTGTTCCAGCCCCGCAGTGTTTCATGCCCTCTGCCCCAGGAAGACTGTGGGCTCCATGGTCCTTTCACAAGGAGAATGGTGCTTCCTGGATGGGTCCCTGGGCATTTGAAGGGCTAAGTAACCTAGCAACACTGAAGGAAAAACAAAAAACCAAAGTGTCTTAAAACCCTAGCAACCAGGACTGGCGGGATGGCTTAGTGGTCCAAAGCACCTGCTTAGGAAAGCTTAGGCAGCCGCAGGGACTGCAGTTCGATCCCCGGCACCACATGCTGCGCCAGCCCCACCCCCAGGGAAGGCTGAGCCGGCCATAATTTAAAAAAAAAAACAAACTCTAGCAACGAGCTGGATTGGAATATCACTTCTGAAGCCTGAGATCTGAGCTGACACAGCCGCTGGGGATAAGTGCCCAGGAGAGACCCAAACAGCGTGTGAGGACAAGGAAACGAGAGCCCTCTCTGCTCAGTACGTCAGCGGACAGGGCAGAGAGCAGACGCCAAGCTGAACACGCACCTGCGCCCCATCATCCCCAGAGAGAAGCAGAAGCCACATGCTGGCAGCCTGCAAAGACCTTGGTGTACATGACTCAGGGCTAGAGGCAGGCAGGTGGTGTGCCAGGGACACCGCAAGGCATGGCACTGAGCTGCTTAACCCCATAGCATCACACAGTTCAAGGCGCACAAGCAAAATGGATGGAAGGTCCCAGAGACGTCTGCTTGGTAGCAAGCTGCAGACTGGGACGGGAGAGCACCAGGAAGGGGCCCAGCCACCAGGCATCGTGGCAGGCGGCTCATGGATGGGATAGCAGTGCTTTTTGAAGAGACCAGAGACCAGTAGCAGCTGCCTCAGCAAACGCATTAGGACTCAAGAAGTAGGAAAATATGTTTGTGTCTGTGAGAGACAAAAGAGAAGCTGCCAGCTGCCTTATTTGTAGAGCTAGCACTTGTAATTATGATCATTTATTGTGACTATATTGAGGAATGAGGAAAGAAAGTGGGAAATATGATTAGCTATTCGTAGAAATGAGAATTATCATAAAATTGAATAGTGAATATTTATTGGCCCCACCAGTGTAAGGTACTATGCTAGGAATGGCAAATGTTACATAAATAAGGGCAAGAGTCTGTGTCCCCACAAGGCATAAGGTAATAACCATAATAAGACAAATCACTGTAACACCCGGCAGAGCACCAGAGCTACATCCCCAGGCCAAGAGTGCTTTCTAAGGCCACATAGGCAAATGTGGACAAACAGCAGAGGAGGTGGGACTGCAAATCAAAGCAAGGAGATGGATGGGCCACAGCTTCAGGGGTGGGACAGGAAGCATCACCTTATCCAGGAAGAAGCAGGTCCCAGGGATGAAAGGATCTCAGAGCAGAGAAGGGGCCGATAGGTTTCCTCCTCCATGGGGAAGGTGGGCTGAGGCACTTAACGGAAAACCTGGATCCTGGGAAATAAAAGCTCACCCCTAAGTGTAGCCAAAGGGGCCTGTGACCACTGTCCACGTGAACTGCTTTCCTTGCCCTTCTGGGTTTGGCTGCGCAGTGGAGACCTCCCCTCCTTGACCATAACCATCCTTATCCCCAACCTGGTTTCTCCTGTGCTGTGAGCATCTTGATTCTGATCCCCTCTCTCCCCAGCATCACATCCCGTTTGCTACTGGCATTTCCAGTTCCTGGGACTAGTCCTGCTACTTTGGCCAAAAGACTGGTTAATCCCCCTTCCGTGGCTCTGCCCCAATATGGCAGCTGGAGAGTCCAAGGCCGTGGCACTCACAAGGGCAACAGTGCCTCCAACATGAGCGTGTCTCTTGGCACCAGCTTGAGACAAATGATGCAAAACACACTTAAGTCTGCAAGACTACAAGACATGGCCTAGAATTATTAAAGAATGTCCTGACCCAATTATGTGGTGCTTATAGCTCTCGCTTGTAAAGATAACTCTAGAGCTCTAGCAGGAGACCAAGAGAAGAAGAACAGAAGAGGGGGAGACCTAGCAGAGAGGCACCAAGCAAAGACCGCCATTTTCATTTCCTATTTGATGAAGAAACAGACTAGGATAGGCAACGACTCTCCCAAGGATCTGAGTAGCAGAATTAGGAATCAGGTGTCGTGCTGTTGAGTAAATGGCAAACATAACATAGGTAGAAATAACTGATTGTGCTTTAGCTTTAGGCCCTGTGTCCCACCTGTAATCTCAGCACTTGGGAAATCTGAGACGGGAAATCACCATGAGTTCAAGGCCAGCCTTTTCTTAAAAAGTACCCAAAATAATCACTTTCTGTCCCTTCCTGAAACCACCACTGGTGGTTACTGATGTGAGCAGGGAGCAAAGCCAGGACTCCGCGGAGTCCGGAGCGCAGTGCGTGCGCCTCCCCTGGGTCCTGGGCATGCAACAGTCAGCGCTTTTGATTCTTAGAGCTTTTAGAAGGTGGGCAGGTGCGGAAGAATCAGTGGGCTCCTTTCTTTCAGTGAGTCACTGTTGGCCGTGGCTACAGATTTGGCCTAAAGACAGAAAAGACAAAACCTTTGTCTCCATGTCCTTGGATGAAGCAGTAGAAACAGCCTTATTTTAAATGTGTATGGGTAGCTTTGACTTGAGAAACCTTGGGCTGTCCACACGCACTGCATAAGCCACTCCTACTTGCGTTCTCCTAGACGGGTATCACACCCTCATGCCGGGCTGGCCTCTTGCCTAGACTATGCCGTGGAAGCTGTGGCTACAACTTACAGGCAGAAAAAGCGTTTTTAGTGTGTAACCAAAACAGCGTATTTCACCCAATCTGCTGAAAAATGGCTTTGTCTGACTCCATTACTCATCTGCTGACACGGAGGCAGCTCTGCAAGGCGGGCGATCTGCTCAGGTCGCAGGGCAGAGCTGTGCTCACACTTCACTTCACAAGTGTGATGGCCGAGTGGATTTATAGCCCGTGTGGCCACAACACCCACTCTTAAGAAAACTGATGCATAAGCATCACTCCATCCTTTAGATATAAGAAGTTACTTGTGTTGCTCTTAAAATGTTTATATTTTAAAAAAAAAAAAAAAATTGAAACCAGGGGCCAGCCAGATAGCTCAGCAGATTAAAGTAGCTATCCAGGGACCAACGTTCTATCCCTGGGGTGCTGTGCCGGCCTTGTCCCCGGGGCACACTGAGAGGGCGACTGAGACTGGGCATGGTGATGTGCGTCTGTAATCCCAGTGCTTGGGAGGCTGAAGGCAGGAGGATCACTATGAGTCCAATTTGTGTAGTGAGACTCTCTAGACCCTGTACTAAATACATTATTTAAAAAAATTGAAGCCAGGTGTGTTGAGACATGCCTGTAACCCTAGCTGCTAGGGAGGTTGAAGCAGAAGAAAAACAAGCTCAAGTCCAGCCTGGGTGATTTAGCAAGACTCAGTCTCAAAACTGAAAAACAAAACAAAACAAAAAAAAAAAAAAGGCTAAAAAGAGTTGGGATGTCCCTGAGCTCAGTCCCCAATACAGAACTGGAAAAAAGTGGTTTTTAATTTGTATTAAATTGAAAACCTAGAGAAAGTATTATAGGTAAGTTATAGTTAGGAAATTGATAAACTGCCGCTTAGAAGACTGAGCTGAGCTGTGTGTGGGGACACAGCACCCTGGAAGGAAGATCACAAGGTGAAGCTCAGCCTGGGCAACTTAGCAATGCAGTGACACCCTGTCTCAAAGAAAAGGGGGGTGGGAATAAAGAGGGCCAGGTGTGGTGGTGCACGCCTGCAATCCCAGCACTCTGGTGGCTGAGGCAGAGCATCGTTATGAGTTCAAGGTTAGCTGGAGTACATAACCAGACCCTGTCTCAAAAAACAAAAAAGAACAGGTAAAGTGCTAGGGATGTATCTCAGTGAAAAGGCCTGGCTGAACCCCTGGGAGGGGAAGGGGAAGAAAATACTGAAGTAAAACACCATTATTATTATTATTATTATTATTATTATTATTATTATTATTATTACTGACAGAAAAAGAAAAGCCAAAGTGGCGTTGTGTCCATCTTTACCCAGTGTGCTCCTAAAGTGTGTTGGCCTGATTTGCCTCCAGCTCCTTAAGGCACTTGGCCCAGCTCCCTTCCCTGCACCCCTCCATTTACAGCACCCAGGAGGGGGCTCATGGGCCATGTTTGAAAGAAACAACCCTATTTGCCCCTGTCCATCCCCAGCTGCCTCCCCAGTCCAGGAGCTCAGTGCTTTGCAAAACCTCACTGCCTTCCACAGTGCAGAGGAAGAAAAGAATTGGAGGCCTGCGGGCTCAGGGCTCGTGGGTAGGCCCTGTGGATCTGAATGAGATGGGCCAGGCACCCGGGCTGGTACAGGAGGGGCAGTTCCTCTGCTGTAGAGGTGGAGGGAGATACCACCTGCTTCCACTGCAGCTCATGGGACAGCACCAGCAGCTAAGCCAGGGTCCTTCCAGGCATTGTTTCCGGTCTCTAGAATGAATAAAGACCCTGGTGCTGATGTGTGTGAGTGTACACACAGATACAAATACACAGACAGTATGATTGAGATGGAGTGCATGCACCACATTAAAAGGTGTTGGTTGTTCATCACTAGTGCTTTAAACCAAGCGCTCCATAGGACAGCAGGAGGAATCCAATGACCTGGAGACAGGGACCTCTGGTCCCTCTCCTCACATGAAAAGCAGGTTCCAGGTAATCTGCCAGGGGTAGTAGGGCGTGCCTGTAATCTCAGCACTCAAGTGGCTAAAGGGGAAAGATTGCTGCAAGCTCAAGGCCAGCCTGGGCCACACAGTGAGTTCAGGGCCACAGAGGACTACAGAGTAAGACCTTGTCTCAAAAAACCAAAAATGTACTCTGCAATTTCTTGGTCTGGGAGACTCTGTTTGCAGGGTGCCTTGCCTGGGAGGCACAGGGCAGGTAGCACTGTAGTTAAGCATGCAAGCACTGCACTCAGTTCTGACTGCCACACACCCAGCCTGTGACCATAGCCAGCCAGTGACTCAAGTTTTGTGTCTGCAATTTGATGACAGCGAAAGTAGCTTCATTTTTTACTGCATGGTCCTGCTGCAGAGACTGCAAGCAATTATCCGCATGCACCACTGCCATGCTCCAACAAATGTCGCCCATTTGTGGCAGCCAGTGTCATAAGAGCAGAGCAGTAGTTTTCAATGTGGAGTTGGGAGTAAAAGAAGTCATGGAAAGTTTATGGGAGGAAATGAGGTTTGACCTTGGTCTTGAAGGATGAAATTGATTGGGATTAGCAATAGAAATCAGAAATATTCTAGACAGGACCCTGCAGGGATGGTGGGTATGAATTGGGATCTGATCCTCTAGCATTGTTTTCTCCACTGGGGCTGATTTCTTTCCTTCTTAGCGCCTTGCTTCTTTTCATCATCTTAAAATGATGAAAATCATCTATTGCCATGACAACACAATGCAGTTGTGAGTGCTTGCAGCTTTGCTCCTTATTCAGAAGTGATGTCTGTCAGGGCCTTTTGAGCAAATACTTCTCATTCTACTCCTATCACTGTCTCTTTTGCTTCCATTAGCCAACTCATAATGGGATTGATAAGCTATCAATAGTAATTAGATACAGTAGCAGACAAATCCCAGCAGAATGACAGGTAAGCCTGAAGAATCGCAGTAGCCATCTCCAGTGCATGCTCCTTTCCAACGTGACTCGTTTGGCAGCGTCTCACTGTGCTCTAATCTGCATATAGTGTTTAGGTAGAGCGCAGAGATGTCTAACAATAGAAGAGATGAGAAGCAGAGCCATCAAAATAATTCACCTTTCCCAAACCAGGCACATGCAGATCCAAAGAGGTAAGCCAACATTAAGCCCTGCTGTTCATGTCTGCTTAGTAGGCACCAGGTCTTCTCAGCAACAAAGGAAGGGGCCTGTGAGGAATTTACAGAGATCCCCACCCTCTTAGCGCATAGCAAGACACTGACATGAAACTGACAGGCAAGACTGCTTGGTCTCTCGGATGCGTGGATGGACTCACCACCACTTGAGCTGCCATTAAGGAGCCGGCTTGAATTCCCCCAAGTCAGCTAGGCCAAGCTGCAAAGCTATTCTTCCATGACACTGTACTGACGGATTCATGAAGCGGCCCGTCCAGAAGTTCCAGTGAAACTGGCTTCTCCACAGTTTGTTTGTTTGTTTGTTTGTTTGTTTGTTTACTCCTTTATCTTTTCGAGACAGGGTCTCACTATGTAGTTCAGGCTGGCCAATACTCCTGCTTCAGCTTCCCAAATGCTGGGATTACAGGTGTGTGCCACCACGCCTGGCCTCTCCACGATTTCTGAATTTGAGGCAAGAATTCCAAATGAGCCTAATTTGTATTTGAGATCAGGTTACAGCTTGAACAAAAATTAATATAGTATGTTTTGCTTAACTTGCTCATTTTGTTAGCTACTCAAAGCTAATGAAGTATGAACCACAGAAACTGGTCAGATCCAGGTGTACCTGCGAGGTACACTTACTAAGCACATCTGTTTTCTCTGCAAATGAGTAGTGGATCAAATCCTGTTTTAACTCTCTTCACAATGGATCTGTACTGGTGTGAGTAATCACTCTGCTCCCCCTAATAGGCTTTGGGTGGGCTGGCACTGGCTGGATATTACAGGTTACCTGGCCTGCTGCCCAAGGGACCGACAGCTAGGACCAGAGCACCACCCGCAGAACATCCACCTGCAACAGGACATGTCCACATTTTGTGAGAAGGCTGAGGAGCACTGTGTACTACTCCTGGGACCAGGAGCTGCATGGAGTGACAGCCCCAGAGGGAAGGCAGTGTCGCAGCACACGGCAGCACGTAGCTGTGCCAGCAGCCGCTGCCGCTCCTTGCCCTGCACCTGCCCACCTGTGAAGCAGCTGCAGTGTCACCGGGCCTAGCTTTTCCCAGGCACCTCCCCTTTCTTCCCTTTCTCCTGAGGCACCTTCCTCCACACTCTCCAGCTTCCCACCCTCTTACTTGTCTTAACTCCCTTCTGGGCTGGGGACTCTGCTTAGAGCCCCACTTCCGCGCTCAGCTGCCCCTGCCAGATGTCTGCAGCCAGCCCTGCTGCAGCTGTGCAGCTGAGCGCCCGAGACCGAATCCCATTTCCTTTTCTGTGTCTGAATGCATGAGCCAGTGGGCTTTTTCAAATTGAGGTATCATTCATGTACTGTATAATTTCCCCATCATTCAGTGCCATTTTATGTATTCATTTTTGAGAGTATGGTTAAATATACGACATAACGTTTGCCATCTTAAACACACAATTCAGGCAACATTAATTATACTCATAATATTGTACAGTATCACCATTATTGATCTGTAAAATTTTCCCATCACCCTAACCATTAGAAATTCTGTATCTATTACCAACAACCCCCCCACCCACATGCATTGTTTGTATGAATTCACCTATTCCAGATACCTCATATCTTTATTGGTTTCTGGTTAATTTTCCTTGATGTTTTCCAGGCCCTTCCATACTGTGGCAGGTAGTAGACTGGATACTGTCCACTGCGTGGGTAGCCATTCCTCAGTGGGTAGACACTTAAATTATTTCCATCTTTTAGCTGCTATGGATAATGCTGCCGTGAATGTTGCTACACTGAACAGTACTTTGCTGAGCCCCTGATTTCATCCCTAGTGATGGAATTGATTGGTCATATACAGCTGTGTGTTTAGCTTTTGAGGAGCAAGCAAATGGGCTTTTTTGCATTTACAAGTGAGAAATGTGAGTCTTCATTAATTAAAATTTATTTCATCTAAGTTAACATCAGGAACTGTAAATATATGCAACCAATTCATTCTTCCCCATCTTTGGAGTTCTTAACAATTATCTGCATGACTCATTTGACAGTTAATCATGGAATGCTTTGTGACATCCATTATTCTCTTTAACTGGTTATTTTAAAGCTTTCACTGTTTAACTTGTCATGTTGTTATACAGTCTCCCACTGAGATTTTAATCTTCTCCAGGGCAGAGACATGTATTGTATTTCTCTGTGCAGGTATTCCCTGCAGCACCTACCAGCAGCATAGATCTCTGGAATACCTGGTGATGTGTAATTATCTTTCATAGCATCTTGTGGTTTATGCACAGAGTATAAAAGAAGACATTTTCGCAGCAAGTCCTTACCCAGACAGAATTCCCCTTGCCTAGATAGCTTTTCTGCAAACCCGTTGTCACATGTTCCATAAGATAATGCAGGTTCTTAAAGGTTCAGTGTCCCTTATCCAGAATATCTGGGACAGAAGTGTTTTGGATTGCATTTTTTTCTTCTTCAGATTTTAGAATATTTGCATATCCACAATGAGCTCCCTTAGTGACAGGAGCCAGGTCTAAGCATGAAATTCATTACATTTTATACATACCATATATACGTGGTCTGGAGGAAACTATGTGGTGTTTTTTAGTGACCCTGTTACTAGCAAAGGCCAAAGTTAGACATCTGGCTATGGCTGTATTTGTATTCAGACCCAGTGAGGAACCTTCTGCCCTGAAGAAGAGAATGATGTGCAGGCCGCAAGGGCTGCCCAGCCCACATACTGTGGTATTGGGCACTGGGGGCGCGGCCAGGCCTCTGTGGCCTTCATCTCATCCACCCCCCACCCCAATCACTAGTAGCCCTGTTCCATCCTTGTCTTCCCAGGCCCTGAGCACTCTCAGTTCTCTGCTGTCCCTTGAGTGTTAGACGTCGCTTTTGGAAAGAGCCTGACCCCTCACAGGTTCTTTGGGAGTCCACGAGACTCTCTAAATGCCAGCTTCTGCCCTTATCAAATTAGTAGGAAACTGACCAGGTTGCTTAGGCAATTGGTCTTTCTTAAAATGACCAATATACAAGAACAGAAGGACGTCCATTTTTAAAACCTTGTACGATAAGCAGTGAAGTCCACATCCATCATCCCAGCAACTGGGAGGCAAATAGGATTGACTCCCAAAGTGACCACACTAATATAAATATCTAAAAAGAAGGTGTGAGCCAAGAGCCACCCAGATGAATTCCAGGTAGCAGCTGCAGGCCCTTGTGACCACAGCCTGAAGGACCCTTCCACCAGGCCCTGAGGTGGCACCAGTCTGGGCCCAGGTGCCAGGCAAGCCGCAGGAGGGCAAGGCCAACCTTCCAAAGGGCCAGAGTTCCTGGGTGGCTGCACACAGCACAAAGAGCTGGTAGAGAACGTCAAAGCCTCTCCTGTCACCCATCCTTCTAGCGAGATGACCTGGTTTTTTTGAACATCCCATTGCCTCCTGCGTGAGCCTTCCCTGTCTGCACAGCCCTGGCCTAATATGACCCAGCCTCTCTCACCAGCCCTAGGACATGGCAACGGGCTTTTCACACATGGACTCTGAAGTTGCTTTCTCACCAGTCTGGCTTCTCCCTCTACCTTCACAGCACTGTCTCCAAGCAAAGGAAAAATGTCATCAGCTGTGTCACGGTCCACGACTCTCCATACTCCGACACCTCCAGCAACACCAGCCCCTACTCTGTGCAGCAGCGCACTGGGCACAACACCACTAACACCTTCGACACCAAGGGGGGGCTGGAGAACCATTGCCCTGGCAACCCCCGAACCATCATCGTGCCCCCCCTGAAAACCCAGGCCAGCGAAGTGCTGGTGGAGTGTGACAGCCTGGGGCCAGGTAATGGGGGGAACATCTCTCCTGAGACTGCTTTTCTCTGCTACTAAAATGTGAAGTTCAGGAAAATAGAAAGTGCCCAGTTACCGCAGATGATCCTTACGTAGCACTTTGTTCAGGTAGCCAAGGTAGAAGTTTCGTGGGGTTTTTGTTTATTGAGGTGGGGTCTCACATATAGTATATCTAGACTTGAACTCAGAATGGAGTCCAGGCTGATCTCCAACTCCCAGCAGTCCTCCTGCCTCTGCCTCCCAAAGGCCAAAAGCACAGGCAGGTCACCACACCCAGCACACATTGGGTTTATTGAGTAGCATCTGTTCAATGTCTAACTTGCCTGTACTCACAGTGGACAGATTTGGAGACTAACCCAGAAAACCCTGCATGCTGTGCTTCTCTGCCGCATTCTGTCACAGCTGCAGCCCAGCAGCCCCTTGATGGTGGCCCTGTTCTGAGGGGAGGCACACACCATGCTAAGATTGTCTAGGGAGAGAAGTTGCTGTGGTCTAGACAAGTGTGAGAGGAGACCACCCTGTCACCAGAAGTTGGTGCAGGAAATGGGATCTTCCTGAGTGGTCAGCACACAGTGGGCCTGGGGCGATAGGCTACTCTAATGCTGCCACCAAGGTGCGGAGTAAGACCTAAGATGGCATCTGTGGGAACTCTTCCAGCCCAGGACAACACCTGTGACACTGACCTTTTGGCACTTAGAGACTCCACTTATAGGGGAATCAGAAGGTACCTCAAGCTTCTTTCTTCCTCAGTCAGCATCCCTATCCTAACCCAGGGCAGCCAGGTGGCAGCCAGGTGGCCTTCCTGTCAGAGCTCTTGCCCTGACTCTGTAGGTAGCCTCTTCCCTTTCCTAGAAGAAATGCTCATTAAACACAGCCAGCCCAGTGCCCTGCAAAAGCTGCTCCATGTCCATAGCCTGGCCCGGCCTTTCCCTTGTGTCCATGGCAACTGTGCCAGCTCTCAGCAGCCTGGACTTCAGAGTCTAGGGTTCAGAGTTCTGGGCTGGGGCGGGGCGCAGTGGGCAGGCATCTTGCCTGGGGCCCACAGTGCCCTGGCTGAGAAGTAGGGCAGCCAAGTCACTCCACACAATAAGCATCCCACCTGCTGTCTCTTGGGATCAGCAGATCCTCAGGGAGCAGGCCTTACCTTACCTGTGGCAGAAATGGGCCCATGACAGTGCCAGGGTGTACATCTGGCTAACAGAGCCAGCCGGCTAGAGCCCCAGCTGGGCACCTCTGAGGAAACAGAAGCAAAGCTGTCTTCCTTCTGGCCTTGGGAACATCTCTATCCAAAACCCTGCCTGGAAGCAGCAGTCTGTCATGGTCACCAGAGGGTCCTGTGAGGCATGCTGGGTGGTTCACTGTAGGACACAGAGCTCTGTAGAGCACTGGCCTAGATATCCTCCAAGTTATTTAAAACCAGCACACATTTTTAAGATGATGCATTTCTCAAGGCCTCATTGCTGTTGTGTTGTATACTAGAGCACTGTGTCCCCCACCCCCACCCCCCGCCCAGACACTGCGTGGAAAGCCTGGGGCTGCAGTCAGAGCTCGCTCAGGATGCTGGAAGTGCCGCTGTGCTCCCTGGGTGGGATGGTGCGCAGGGGGCTCCCACAGCAACACTCCTTGGTGCAATCAGCCTAGCCTGGGAAACCAGGAGAGTGCCCTCCAGCTTCTGCTGCCTAGAAGATCCTCCCGGAGCCCCAGCACCCAGATGCCAGAGGCTTCCCCGTCCTGCTGAGGTCAGGGTGGATGCCAATCTTTACACAGACTGGTCCCTCTGTGGCTCCCAGGTCCTCTAGGGTGAGCTGAAGTTCTTCTGGAAGGCAGTAGAACAAACCAGACTGGCTCAAGAATTTGTTACAAGGGTGCACGGCTGAGGGAAAGTCCAGTAGTCCACTCAAGGCCAGACTCTTGCACTCAGAGCTGCCTTCTCACCCCGAGAGCTCCTGGTTCCCGCCCGCTCCCAGCGCATTAACCAGGACTTGGTGATCGCGGGTGTGTTGCACAGATCCTGAGGGCTCAAACCTGTGCACTTACTGGCACCTACTGGCACTCTGTGTGCAGGAACCTCTTGAAGCTTCCGTCTAGCTACTTCTGTTTCCCCAGTTTTTTTTTAAAATTTTATTTATTTATTTATTTATTTGCTTGTTGTGTTTGTTTGTTTCTTTATTTATTCATTTTGTGGCTGGCTCAGCCTGCCCTGGTGGTGGCGCTGGCGCAGCATGTGGTGCCGGGGATCGAACTGCAGTCCCCACAGTTGCCTGAGCCCTCCTAAGCAGGCGCTTTAGACCACTGAACCATCTTGCCAGCCCCTGTTTCCCCAGTTTTAAGGGTGAAAAAATACAGGTGCAGAGAGGGTGGCCCAGCTGGCCTGGGGCCCTGTGACCGGACTCTCGTGCTAAGTACCCTCCCTACCTGGCACAGGCAGGTCTCGACAGAGCAGCCACTCCCAGCATGGCTAGGCCACATGTGAGCAGTCTGCTCCTTTCCAGCCCATGAATTCATGCAGAAAGCCAACCCCAGCACTGGCTGTGGGTGCTCTGTCTAGCCCTGTGAGTGGAATCACGAGGTGACTCTGTCCCCCAGGGCCCCTTCTGTCCTACTGCCTGCCAAGCTGTGACCTAGCCCCAGTCTCCTGGCCCACAGTGACAGTAGCCAGGGAATGCCAAGCTCCGTCTAAAGGTACCTTTCACAGCCCCAGGCTGTAACCACCTGAGCTCCTCACACAAGCCATCATTAAATGCCCCAAAGGTAAACACAGAGAAGGGCTCCACGGCTGGGTTCCTTTCACGGCTGCAGAGCAGGAGAGTGCCCAGCTCAAGCCCAGGGGCACACAGCTGCTGAGGGAGGGACAGAAACAGGCTCTAGAGCTGACAGCCCGTGTGCTCAGATTTCTCATTTTGACCCACACTGGATTCGTAAGGAGCCCTCCTGCCCCCAGGTTTTGGGGGCCTTTGGGAGCCTCACTGGGTTGCCATGGGCACAGTACTGGGCCTCTGTGCCCTGATTCCCAAGCACAGGGTTGCTCTGCCACGGCCAGGTTGGCTCTGGTTCCCAGGAAGCTTAACACACCAAGTCCCAGCGCCCTGTGAAGGTACTCTCCTGCAGCAAGTAGGTGGGGTGCAGGGACGCCACCGCACAGTCAGATTTGGGGCCTCTGCTAACTGCCTCCCTCCCCAGCAGAGCAGTGCGCCCTTTACCAGAGCAGGTCTGACGCAGAGCAGGAACCCTCTGCTCCCGTGTACGGCGTTACTCTGTGTACGGCTGGGTTTCCTGTTCGCTTTGCCTTCCTCCCGGGCTGAGGCCTTCGGCGGCACACTCCTGTCTTCAGCAGCAGCTGATCGACACCCCCTCCCCACATGCCCTGCTCATCTGTGACTTTAACGTCGTCACCTTGGGGCTTGTCATGGAATTGATCCAGCCCAAGTCAGCCGAGAGCCTCAGTCTGACCTTGTGTACGGTTTGTGATGTTTAGCGCTGCCTACCCCAAAAATGACCAGCGTCAGAAGTTTATGCCAGCTCCCATGGGACCCTGCCTGAGAGCACTGACACGCTTTTATTTGTGCCCAAGCTCTGGAGGCCCCAATATAAGCATCCTGAATTTTTGCTGCCACACAGCTGCCAATCATGACTGTATTTTGGTCACATTCCACAAACCTAACGGAGAAAACCTAGTCACTGACCATAAGATAAGACACCCGAGGTGCTCAGGTAAACAGGGGCCAGTGGAAGTCTCTTAACCTGTGCCCTCTTCCCTTGGGCAAAGCCTCCTGAGGTCTTATTCTTCCACCCGAGTCGGTGTGTCCTTTGCCTGTGCACCTGCCTCACCCAGCAGCGGGCAGCCAGCCGCTCCCGGCCAGGCCCGGGGCTCCTGCCCATCCCGGCTCTCCCGCCTTGCCTGGGGGCCCACCCGCCCATCCTGCCTCGGAGGCTTCCTTCTCGGTTGCCCTTCCTGTGAGGCGTGGAAGCCATCTGTGGTGCTGTGGTTTCTGAACCACACAAGTTTGCAGGCCTTTTCTGCTTCTGCTGGCTTCCGAGCCACAGTGCACACAGGGCATTTGAAACCTTCTCCCTCCTGGGCTCCCTGCCTAGGCCCCTGCACAGCCTTGCACCTAAAGAAATTCAGTGTCTGCTCGCCCGAGTGTGTGTGTTGCTCTTGCTATTGAGGTGTTGTTTTTGTTAAATGAAGGGTCTCGGGCCTGTGCTGGTTAGTACATTTTTGGGGGGTTCCACCCAGGTATTTATTGAGAACTTTGACATGCTAGGCCACCCCACCCACAGAGGAACTGAGATGTAGGAGCCTCAAGGAACTGGCAAGATAGCGATGGTCCTGCCCCCTGGCTGTGCCCCACCCCTGCTAAAAGCCCAGATGATCACCAGCCACTCCCGGAAGGGCTCTCCCAGACCCGGGTGAGGGAAGATCGCTCCACGCCAGCCCCTGTACTCCTGGACTTGTGGTCCTGCTCAAGCCACCCACCAGCACATTCGCCAGCTGGTCCTCCTGTCCCTGGCTCTCATCTAGGTGATCTGGGATGCTCCTCCTTACTCCCACTCATGGGTCTATCCCAGGTGGCATCTAGCACCAATACTTGGCATAGCAGGAGCTCAGAAAATACTTATGCTTAGTAAGACCACCAGCTTGCTGCCTGTGATCACATCTGTGACCCCGAGGTCAAAAGGATTGCAGGTTCTAGTCCAGCCTGGGGAGCTTAGCAACTTAGCAAGACCCTCTATCAAAAAAATTAAGAAGAGGGCTGAGGATGCAGCTCAGTGTGAAGGCCCAGGGTTCAACCCTCAGTACTGAAGATAACACAGAAGCCGACCAGGTCTTTAAGGGCTCCTTGGCTCCTGCGTGGCTGGGCACCGGGCGCCTAACCTGAGGCCCAGCCCTTCTCCTCCAGCTCCCGGGCTGCCCACTTGGGGCTGGTGGTCACTGAGCCTGTGCAGCCTGCTTCTCAGCAGCATGGAAGAGACAGGCATCATGCTGAGCCGAGCGCACCTGCCTAGGAGAGGCGCGGCCCAGTGCCACCCCCAGGGCCACCCTGACTGCCACTGTTGGTCCTGGTTGCTCCACTGCAGGCACAGTCACACCTTTTCCTCATAACCACCTGTAGGGGGACCCAGCAAAGACCTCTCCAGCCATCTCCCAGATGCCACTAGCAGTGCTGCCCAGGAGGACCCCTGTGTGGCCGGCCTGGGCCCTGGCTTGCCTCGACTCCCCTGTATCTGTCCCTTTGCTTTTGCTTCGGCCCCTGCATTCACAGCCCTAATACCCCACCATTCCCCAACCGAGAGTGAGTAGAACCTACTGCTGGGCTAGAGTCCAGGCAAGATCCCAGCTGGGTCCAGAGGCAGCCTGGCCAGTCTCAGGAACGTGTTCGTCCCAGAAGGCCACTGTTAGCTGCAGGGGTGCATCTTCCCAGCCCTGAGAATCAGCCACTCATCTGCCATCTGTTCCTCTCCTCCACAGTCACCACCAGTCACCACTCATCCTCGTACAAGCCCAAGTCCTCCAGCAATGTGACCTCCACCAGTGGTCACTCTTCAGGGAGCTCATCGGGGGCCATCGCCTACCGGCAGCAGCGGCCAGGCCCCCATTTCCAGCAGCAGCAGCCCCTCAATCTCAGCCAGGTAAGCCCAGCCCCACAGACTTCAGCCCCCTCGCCTTGAGCTGCACCGAGAGCCAAGATCCTCACCCACCTCCGGGCTGCATCAGGAAGGTCCCAGAGCGGAGAGACTCTGGGTGGCTTCTTTGCCCTGGGTCATTCTCCAGGAGGTGGCACCAGGTCCTGGGCTTACATATCGAGGGCCTGGCACTGCCATCTCTGCCCAGTAGGGGCAGCCTGTCCCTTGTCCCAGAGGGAGGGAGGTGCCAGACCAAGGCAAAATGTCCAGGCGTCTGCCCAGAAGGGGGCGCCTCTGTCGCTCCCCCCTCCCCGCACTCCCTCAGTGCCCAGCCCCTAACAGCGCCTCTCCCACTTGTCCTCCGCAGGCTCAGCAGCACATGGCTGCGGACCGCACGGGGAGCCACCGGCGGCAGCAGGCCTACATCGCCCCCACCATGGCCCAGGCCCCGTACTCCTTCCCCCACAGCAGCCCCAGCCACGGCACCGTCCACCCCCACCTGGCCGCCGCTGCCCACCTCCCCACACAGCCGCACCTCTACACCTACGCGGCACCCGCTGCCCTGGGCTCCACTGGCACCGTGGCCCACCTGGTGGCCTCCCAAGGCTCGGCGCGCCACACCGTGCAGCACACTGCCTACCCGGCCAGCATCGTCCACCAGGTCCCCGTGAGCATGGGCCCCCGGGTGCTGCCCTCACCCACCATCCACCCGAGTCAGTACCCAGCCCAGTTTGCCCACCAGACCTACATCAGCGCCTCGCCAGCCTCCACCGTCTACACTGGATACCCACTGAGCCCCGCCAAGGTCAACCAGTACCCTTACATATAAACACTGGAGGGGCGGGAGGAGTGCGCACACAGCAATGCAACC
>PVKN010006757.1:0-27861 GCA_004027915.1 Capromys pilorides
GCTTCCCTTTTCCATTTTCAGACTTCTCTTGAAAGTGCAAAGAATAAGGGTGGACGAACAGCTGTGCTATCCCACCCCTCCCCTTGCCGGTCACTGCTTTCCGCTACACTCAGCTGAAGAACCTTCTGGATGAGAGGTGAGCGAGGGCTCAGTGTCACAGGGTCGCCCCCATGTGTGCGGCACACAGCGCGGGCTGGAAAATGCTCCGGAAAAACGTGACGACTGCGACTGAGCCGCAGAAGCTTTTCCTCTTGTTCTTAATCTATTTTGATTCGTATGTCAGTGAGTTGCTTTGTTTGCTTTTGGTCTCTTTTGATTTAACTCTTATTTTTTTTTTTTTTTGGTTGAATTTTTTTTAGGGGAGGTTTATTTTTGTTTTTGGTGTGGAGGCCCAGACCCAGGGCTTCCAGCTTGCTAGGCAAGCGTTCTACTGCTAAGCCAAATCCCCAGCCCCTCATCTGTCAACGAGTAGGTCCCTTTTAAAACTAAACTGTGTGTGAAACGAAAACAAGTTCATTTTCAACTTCCAAGCTGGCAGGCAGGAGGAAATATCAGATTGTAGTCCATCAGCGATGTCCAGCTGTCCAGTTTCTTCTGGACATTCAGACAATGCCTCAGGGCTGCTGACCTGGCTCCAAGGGAGAGCTGCTGCCCAGCGTGCATGAGGTTGGGCCATCACTGCCTCCCGAGATGGATTGATTTATTACAGCGCTTCCTTTCCAATTCTGCCTACAGGAAGTCTGTGGTACGTTACAGCAGAATGAAGTATACAGTATAAAATAATTATTTGAACATATGGAGAAGACAGTGAGAAAAACTGACAAACACCTGTCCTTGATCCTTCTTGAAAGCTACACCCTACACACAATACCAGAATAACACCTGTATGAAGTCGGTTTGCCATCTGTTATGGTTTGTGTCTAGGTGTCCCCCCAAAGCCTCATGCAGTCATGGGGTGGTTTCTGGAATTTGTAATTGATTATTGTGGAAATGGGTGCTATATCTCCCCTGGGGAAGTTGATTTGCATTTCAATGTAAGGGAGGAAGAGAAGTTAGCTGCTTGAGCTGCTACTAGCTCTCTCCCTGGGCTCTTGCTCTTTACCAGCTGCTATTAAAGGTTGCCCTCTGCCATGTGCCACTCTGCCTTGGAACCAGCTGAATATGGACTAAAACCTCCAGTAACTGTGAGCTAAATAAACCTTTCCTTCCTTCATTTTGGGTGTCCGGTATTTGTCCCGGCAATGAGAAGAGTAACTAAGACACCATCGAAATGCATAATTATATAGGATGTGACCTTTCAACACGTCTTGACAGTAACCTTCCAGTAAATTCCATCAGTGATAGTTTCCAATTACATTTGGACCAAGAAAACTCCATCATAAACTTCTTCATATGGAAATAGCTCTTCAGTCACACTAGTCTGTCAGCAGCAAAGCACAGCCTATGAACAATTACGAATTAGTAAAACAGAAAAGACAATAAGGGTGTGGACAGCATTTCAAAAGAGAAGAAATTCCAGTGCCTAACAGATGTGCAATTTTATTAGCAAGCAGAGCAGTACACCTTGGAAAATACATCAATAGTATTTAGTAGAGATGAAGATGCACAAGATAATCTGATGACCCGGGGAGCTGGCCCCTGGCCTCTTCGTAGATGTCAAAAGCTGAGGCTCCTCAAGTCCCTTACACAAGGTGGCATAATGGTTACACCACGTACAATACAGACACGACAGAAGTCGCTGTCAGGACGGAGCTGTTAGGGCATGAAGCCAGGAGAGAAGCCTGCGCCCGTCCTTCCCGAGCCTTTCCACCCAAGCCTGCCTGGGTCTGTGCTGTGGTGACCCGCGGGAGACATTTGGAGCGTGCTTCTCACAGTAGCCAAAGCCTGCAAACTGCTCTTAGTTCAGCAGTGAAGAGTAAAACCAACGACATGTGAACTGTCGCATGCGTTGAATAAACACATGAGCACCATTACAAGGCAATGAGGACAGATAAAGGGTAGCCACACTAGAGACACGGATAATCCATATGGAAACACGGATAATCCATACCGAAGCATGGAGAATCCACACCGAAGCCTGGGTAACTCACCCTGGTCTCTGGCAAAGCGTATGTCATATACAGCATGGTTCATTCATATAAAGTCCAAGAACAGGCAAAGCGGACAGTGGAGATGTACACACCACCACATACGAATGTACCGAGACTGCATTTTACAATAACCACCAGCAGTGTAGCTCGGTGGTAGAGCTACCTTAGCATGCACAAGGCTCTGGCTTCAACTCCAGCACCATGGGATAAGGAGAGGGAAAATCATGACACAGGTCAGACTAGCAGCTGTCTGGGGCAGGCAGGTAGGGTCATAGGCAGGCAAGGCCGTCGTTGGGAAGGGATGGGGACACTGGAGCTGGCCCGTTTCCTCTGCGGGCTCTCACCAGAACCACATGGGCTTTCACTTTGTAATTCTCTGTGAAATTGAATGAAGCACTTTTCTCTCTGCTTGTGCCATTGTACTGGAATGAAAGTGTCCCCTTTTGTCACTGTGTAAACAATGGCACTCAGGGAGATCTTACTCTATTTTCCAGGCAGGCACTTATGCCCCTGAGCCATCTCCATAGCTCCTTAATACATTTTCAAAGGATGAAGAAAAAGCACGCTTTTCAAAGGGAAGGAAAGTTATCAGGAGACACTGCAGCTGCTGAAGGTGGTAAGATGCCAATAAAGCACTGGAGGTGCGCGAGGACCACACAGCCAGGACCCACAGCTTGAGTGGCAGCAGCTCCTGCTGGAGGGTTCCTCAGGGCTGCAGCTGAGGGCCATCGTCATCCTTACCCCGAGGCACAAATTTTACTCATTACTAAGGATGCAATCAGCCCTTCCCCGGGTATTTCCTGGTTACCAGAAACTTCCTTTAGCCTAGCCAGGGATATCTGAGAGTTGTTAGAGAAGGGAAATGGGTTGAAAAAAAGATAAGCTGAAGGTAGGAAAGAGCTGCTAGTGAAATGGGGCATGGCCACAGTTCAAGAAAGCTGACGTGACAGAGAAAGTTCCAGTTCCGGCATCGACAGGCTTTTCAAAAAGTGTCCTCGTTGCATGAGATGGGAGGGGGGCTAAACACTGCCAGGGGCTGTTGCTGGGAGAGGGCTGGCCACTCCTGTGACGCGGCTGGCTCCGAGATCACACTGTGCAAAACTGAATTAAAGATGTTTCCTTTCTTTGTGAACGCTTCTCCCAGATGGGGCACTGTGAGGAAACGTCATCTGCTCTGCTGCTGAGAGAAAGCGCGCCCCCCATGTCAAAGGTCAGGGGATCACGCACAGGAGTGGGTGGCTTGCAGCGGGGACATCCTTGCCCCCAGGACAGGGCCTGCCTCAGCATTTATTCTCTGTATTTCAGACCAGCGAAATTCTGATCCTGAAATGCCACAGGTGCTCCGCGAGCAGTTCCCACACCTAATACACCTGTTAACATTTTTGGGTACCGATGCACAATTTTAGTATTTTTCCTGTCAATGAGAAAAGCTAGCCTGCTTGCCACTAAGAAACAGGAACCCAGCTGTGGCAGCTGTGCATTGTGCGTGGCTTGCTTGCGGTTACACTGTCAGGCGGTCAGATGGAGATGCCGCACAGCCAGCATCTAGCGGCTGCGATCAACAGTCCTGGATTTGTTCTCAGTATCCTTCTGTGACGTGGTTTAGCAGACTGAAATTATTCCAGTAGCTAAGGAGCTGTCTGGCTAATAGCCAAGCTCACAGGTCCTGTCTGCAAAAGATATTCACATTGAATGTCCTGTCCTGTCCTGTCCTATGCTATCCATCCCTATCCTATATCCTATATCCTATATCCTATATCCTATCCTATCCTATCCTATCCTATGCTATCCATCCCTATCCTATCCTATCCTATCTCCTATATCTTATATCCTATATCCTATATTGTATCCTGTCCTATGCTATCCTATCCTATGCTAGCCTAGCCTAGCCATCCCTATCCTATCCCATCCCATCCCATCCCATGCCATCCTATCCTATCCATCCCTACTCTTCCCTTCCCTTCCCTTCTTTTATTTCTTCCTTCCTTTCATCCATTCAAGAAGGAGAAAAACACAGTTGAAAAGAATAACTATCAATGTCAGCATCCTGCAAGTGATAGCTACACTTTGCAAGATGTCACCACTGAAGATTATTGGACAGATGGCATCAGGGTCTCTTTATGTTATTTTTTTCTTTCACTTAAAGAGTCACCTATTTGTACTGCCAATTGTTCAATTCTTTTCACTGTCAAATGATTCAGTTTCAAGGGATTTTTACTGTTTTCCACAGATTGAATAAAAAGTAACATTCTGGTTAGAAAAATGCAACATTTTCCAATGCTACAGTTGCCTTCTTTTCCAAACTTCCATTTCTCCCAGGCACCACCTGGGTATAGGCTGAATTAAAGTTCTCTAAAGCTGAAGCACAGCTGGGCGTGGTGGCGCACCTGTGATCCCAGTACTTGGGAGGCTGAGGCAGGAGGATTTGTGCAAGTTCAAGACCAGCCTGGGCTACAAAAGGGAGCTCAAGGCCAACCTGAACTACATAGTGAGACCCTGTCTCAAAAAGACAAAAAACAAAAGAAAATAAAACCCTTCTCAATTTGGGCTGGGGAGATAGCTCTGTGGCACAAGTGCCTGCCTGGCAAGTGCAAGGTCATGAGTTCAAACCCTGGTCCTGCAAAAAAAAAAAAAAAAAAAAAAAAAAAAAAAAAAAAGAAAGAAAAAAAAAGAAACAAAACAACAACAACAACAACAAAAAACCCCAAAAACTGAAGCGCAAATGTTGGGCACATGGCCCTAGGGACGCTTGCGAAAAAGAAAGGGTGAGACAGGGACAGGGAATTAGAGAATCTGCCAGTGTGAGCCAGGGACTTCCTCAGTTCTGCAGAGGACCCGTGTGGCTGGGCTCCGGGTACGCAGCAGGCAGATCTGCACAGGCTTGGCTGTGCGGTTCTTTCAGTGCCCACTGCCGCCCTGCTCTCAGTTCCGGCCGCCTAACCTCCAGGTTGCTTGGAATGAGCAGGCCCGGTGGCCAGACGGCGCCTCTGTGTCCTGCCATGGAGTTGGCCAGGTGTTACCAGGCTATTTGCTGGTAGTCCTGAATTTTTTTTTCTTTAAAGCATGCAGGAGAGCCATCCTCACCACCTTGGCTTCCCCAGGCCAGCAGAGCGGCTCGCCGCCTTCCTGTGCCAGTGACGGCCCTTAGCGCTCCATCCTTTGCTGCTGTGACACGGGCCCACCGAGGCCCACGCCGAAGCCGCCTCACCGGACCACGAAGCTCCCGAAGCTGCGCAACCACGCCGTGGAGCACAGCCCTCGTCCTGCCAGCACCCAGCGCGGCAGCAAGCATGCGTTTACAGCGGTGCAGACTGAGAGGCGGCTGCCCAGGCGCCAGGCGTGGGCTCTGCTCGGCTGGCTGCTCCTCCGTCCATCAGCAGCAGTGCGCCTGTCTTTTCATCCTGGCTTCACCGCGGGTCATGGGAGGGTGGAGCCCAGATTTCAGGCTCTTGCTTTACACCCCAGGAGCCAGCGTTACAGGGAACGAGAGCCATGGGGCTGAGCGACTCCGGGCTCCTCATGGCTCACGCACTGAGGGCTGTGCTGCACAACTTAGAATTAGATTCCATAATGAAAGCCAGGAGGGGGCCGGCGAGATGGCTCAGCGGTCTAAAGCGCCTGCTTAGGCAAGCTTATGCAACCTCAGGGACTGCAGTTTGAACCCCCCGCACCACATGCTGCGCCAGCCCCACACCCAGGGCAGGCTGAGCCGGCCATACATAAATAAGTAAAAATAACTAAAGCTAGGAAACTTCCATCAAAGTACAGCTTCTGTGACTAGAGTTAAACACAGAGAAATGAAAATGATAATACAAACAGCCTGAAAAGCCAGACTGGATCATACCATAATCCTGCTCCACCATCCCTCAACTGAGGATCTAGTCCTCTAGAGTCCACCTCATGGATGGGGAAATGGAGGCCACAGAAGTCAGGTGCACTGTAGACGGTTTCACAAAGCAGAGTCCAGGGGTCAGCCTGGCTGTCTCGCCACTTAGAATGACCTTGGGCAGTCTCCTCCTCTAATCAAGTGACAGGAATCAAGTGACAGGAATGCTTCTCTCACAGAGCTGCTATGCTAAGTGTGAAAATGTGCGTACACAGAATTGCACCACCCGTCTCCTCAGGGTCCACACTCGCAGGTGCAGTTAGCACATCCAGGAAGGGGCCCTCAGGGGCACTCAAACTGGAGCACGGTGAGACACAACTACAGGAAGGGTTCCTCTGCTGGCCTCTCAATAAAGAGATGACCCTCGTGTGGAAAGGCCTGGCAGGGAAGGCAGAGGGCTCCCGTGCCAAGCTGGGGCATGGGAGCAGAGGGGTTCAGGGAGAAAGGAGGAGGAGGGGAGGAAGCGTGGCTTCAGAGAGGCGGGAGCCTCCCCGAGGGGAAATGCAGAGGGGCCGAGGAAGGCATGGGGAGCTCTTCACACAGCCTGAGAGACTATCCCTCAGATCACCTATCAGGCACCAAAGCGGAGAAGTCCTGCACATCTCTCTGAAGTTAACCAGAACGTCAGCAAGAATAGAAGGGAACCGTGGGCCTCCTGACCAGCACTATGAGCTGGGCATCATTTAGGCACCAAGATGTCACGTGCAGGGGCCTAGGCTGAGCCGGACTGTGAGAAGCATCAGAAAACCCCACTGTGGGACACCCTAAAAATAAACCAACCCGTGTCCTATAAAATATGGGTGCCATGAAAGATGAGGGTATGATGGGGAGCTGTCCCAGATCAAAGACGTTCAAATGTTGTCCTAGGCCAGGGAAGTGGCCTCAGGACATCACGGGGATGCTCGTGGGAGCTCAGCCACGAGCACCTTGGTACACGGCAGGAGGTGTCGATGCGAAGCTCCCAGAGGTCATCTTGGATTGTGTGGGAGAACTGCCCTGCTCCAGGGAACGCAAGCATGGCCGCCTCAGGAGAAACGGTCATCACATCTGTGCTGGCTCTCAATGGGCTCAACAACGTGTGTGTGTGTGTGTGTGTGTGTGTGTGTGTGTGTGAGAGAGAGAGAGAGAGAGAGAGAGAGAGAGAGAGAGAAGGGCAGAGAGACAGAGAGACATGCCAACAGAGAGACACACTTGGTAATACAGTTTCCTTATACTATTCTTCCCTTTATTTCTGTGGATTTGGAAAAATAAATGTTAAATGAATAAAAACATCTCAAGGGGAAATGTGAAGAAGGCAAGTCCTTTTTACATGAGCAAACAATAGCTTTACGGTTCCCCCAAAAGTCTGACTCTGGGGTACACTACGGACCACGCCCTCCTGGCACACACGGCAGGTCCCACATGGGTGCGCACAGCAGCATGGATCCCAGCAGCTGAAAGCCGGAAGCTGCCAAGACGCCCACCACCCGCAAGTGGGGAGCACCTTAGGCACATTCACTCGGCCCCAGAACAGAAGGAAGCCCTGCCCCCTGCTACCACACGGATGCCACGCGAGAGCATTCTGCTAAGGGAAATGAGCTCAATAACACTAAAGGTACAACTGTGCCACGATGCCAAGACTTAGGAGAGCCACCCAGGAGAGTCAGGCTCAGGGAGGCAGCGGGCAGAGCGGCCACCACTGCTGGGACTGAGGGAGGGCGAGGGTGGTGGGCTGGTGAGTGCTTTCTTTTGGTGTGGGGAGAAGATCTCGGAACTGGGTTGAGGGGGCAGTCGCACCACATGCCAAGGTGCCAAACACCGCCGAAAGCTCGCTGTAAAATGATGAATTGCATGCTGCGCTAATTTCACACTAAGTTTTTACAAGAGGAGAGAAACCAGGACAAGGACCTGATGTAGGCAACTGAATGCATCCGGGAAGGGACCACGGCCAGAGCGAGTGCCACAGGCCACCAATCGGCCCACAGGTCTGGAAACAGAGCTCCTGACCCACGCTGCCAGCTGGCGGCAGGATGGGGACAGGACGCTGCGCGATTCCAGGTCACCTGAGCGCCCCAGCGCGTGAGTTCAGGCAGCACAGCAGGGTCCGTGTCCGCTGTATTTAAAGCCACTTTGGCTACTGGGGAGCCAGCCCGAGAAAGCATGAGTGTCGTGGTCCAGGGCCCATCTTTGAGGCAAATCGCTCCCTCCGAGAGCCCTGGCTGCGGCGGCGGTGGCAGCAGCGCCACCATGCGGCTGCACCGGGCTGGAAGGCCGGCTGGTGTCTGCTCAGCCACGGCTGCCGCTTTCCAGGATGCTGAGCCCCCTTCCTATCTGGAGATCACGTCTGCATTGGCACCCACACGGCAGATGCAGCGAGGACCGCTTGGTCAGCGGTGTCTGGCCTCCCACGCCACCCTCGCCAGAGGCGGCTGCGCGTTCTCATTACAGCCGCCAGGACACCAGGATGAGTACGATTTAAAACTGCTTTGGATTCTTATCATAAAAGAAAAGAGGCCGGAAGAATACCTGGGAGATGGCTCCTGGAGCCAGCTGGGCACGTCCAGACTTCGCAGACCGGGAAGGTGACATTTAGCCATAAGGAAGGGCTCACTAACGATGCCACCTGGAGTCTTTGGAAAGGCTCCTGGTGGCCCTCAGATTGCAATAAATGGGAGGCTTTTTTATTAAGCCAGAGGTGCTAGCCCTAAGTGCAGCTCTCTCTGAGGTAGAAGCCAATTTGCTGTACTTCCCATGAGCACACTGAGAATCGAGGGCGACAGAATTATGGAAGAGGAGACAAGAGCACTCTGCACACGCACTCGCTGTTCCCTGACTGTCAGAGAATGACTGAGTCACGAGGAAGAGCCGGAGCTGAAGGAGCAGACTTTGGGGGTCGATCTCGGTCCCCCGTGGCCAGGAGAAAGCAGAACAATGGCACCTTAGAGGCCATTCAGAGGCTGGCTCGCAAGCTGAAAGAAGCCACCCACGCCCCCTCAGCCTCCAGGGGGGACCCCGGCCCAGGTGCTCACCCATCCAGACTTCCCCGAACTGCCCGGCGCCCAGCTTCTTCACCAGCTTGATGGACTCGCGGGGGATTTCCCAGGCATCCTTGTCCCACGGCTTCTGCGGCTTGGGGCTGATGCACGCCCTCTCCAGTTTTCTGCACAAGCCGTCTGCCTGCTCTAATTTGAGAAAGAGAACCAAGCGTAAGGAGTGCCCACAGCCTGGGTCCAAAGAACATGGCTCCAGGACAGCCCAGGCCACACCAAACTTCATGGGGGTTCAAGACACAAAATAATGCCGAGTTTGCCCCTAGCCTCTGCACGTCTTTCTGTATACGTTGGGTCATCCTTAGATTACCTGTAATACTTAATGTGAAAAAATGCTATATGAAAAAGTTGCATATGTTCAATACAGAATCAGCTTTTAAAAATATTTTCTATCCCTGTAGATTTTCAGACGTAGAATCTACAGCTGTGAAGAGTCAACCGCACACACCTCCTATCTTACCAGTTTCTACATAGCAAAGCTTGGACTATTAATTTTATAATATCCTGGGCTGGCGAGATAGCTCAGTGGTCTAAAGCACTTGCTCAGGCAAGCTTAGGCAACTGCAGAGACCGTGGTTCAATGCCTGGCACCATGTGCTGTGCCAGCCCCATCCCCAGGGCAGGCTGAGCCAGCCGTAACATAAATAAAATAAAATAGAATAAAATATAAAATATCCCACTTGCCACTCTCTGCACACCTCAACTGCTGACATAACTATCTCATCCACAATCATGACTTTTGAAACTCGTAACACAACCTGAAATGTTTTATTTTACCCAGTAATGCTGCCAACACACGAAAATAGAAAAGCAAAGCAACGAAGTGAAAGGGCACCAAGCGATGCTCACACTTCACGGAACGTGCATTCAGAATCTTGTTCCAGGGGCACAAAGGTGAGGATGGAGCCAGGGCACCCCCAGCCCCCAGCTCAGAACTGAGCCCTAGCACTGCAGTGGGTCAGACGCATGAATGACAGAGGACAAGAGGGCAGGGACGCCGTGAAACCAGGCCCTGGCCTCTTGCTGTATCTTGGGTCTGAAGCCCACTGACAACGTGGAGCCCCTTAGAGCACATGGCAGAAGGCAGCAGTGGCACCAACCTCCGATTCCAGCACCAGACACGCAAGCAGCGGACCTAAAGGCCACGGTACAGGGCTGGAAAGTGACACCAGAGACAGGAACACCAGTCTGCCGCTGTCGGCAGCACTGCTTCTGTTTCTTTTATCAAAACTGTCCTTACTTCTACACGTGACACATGCACGCAAACACACACACACACACGCACATATACACACACAGATCCACAAAACCCTATTCTGCTTTAAAACACTTGGGTTCATTGGGAAAATATCCACTGTGCCCAAAGGCCCCAAACCCAGGCTGTGGAATGTCACATGCCACACAGCACTGTCTGGGCAGAAAGGACTGCTGAAGTAACTGAGAAGGATCAAATCTCACTTGGAACGTGGCTCCACATTCAGTGAGTCTCCATCTTACAACGGTTCCGTTGAGGGTTTTTTGTTTTTTATTTTCCCCTCTGCAACAATCCTGGCTCTCTCTTTCAGCCCAGTGCTAGACAGCTCGGTGAGCTTCTGGACACTTTAGGGCAGCAGTGGCTCGGTGGTGGCGGGTGATGTCGCCCACGTGCAGGTGAATGCAAGTGTGCAGCGCATATCCTGTGTGGGCCAAGCTGAGCCATGCTGTCTGGTGGATGAGGGATACTAAACACATGCTCAACTGGCATATGTGGCTCGATGACACAAGGGTCTGCTTGGCAAGTGCAAGGCCCTGAGTTCAACCCCTGGCACCAGAAAAGTGTCAACTTGCACATTTGCAATTTTGAATGGGTTTATAGGACTATGACTTCATCCTAAGTTAAGGGACACTTGTATGTTTAGTCTTGGTTAACTTTAGAATCAGCTATAGGCTATAAGCTGCCAGCTGTCACTAAAACAGATCTGATACATAACATGTTTTCACCCAAAAAGCAGCTCCGGTGTCTCACACTTGTCCTGACGCCCATGCTCCGCCTCCTTCAGCCTTGGGTGTTACTTACTCTGGTAATGCTTAATCATGTCACTGATGCAGGGGAAAGTGATCCGTGGAGAGATGTAGTAGCCCCCATTGTCCAGACTCCGGATTTTGTAGTGCTTTATGACGTCACCGTGCACAGAGTCATAGTCTCTGACAGACAGGGAGAAGCTTCCTGCGGGAAGGAGGTAGATGTAAGCAGGGGTGCGTGGTCACGCCTGGCAGATACAGCTGACATCATATGACACTGCACTACACAGTCCATCGTGAAATATGCAAAACACAACTTGAACATGTACACAATGTGTAATTTTAACCGTTTGAGTCCCAAGCAGCGCGATTGCGCTGCTGAGATTTTATGTCGAGAAAATCCAGCACATTTCGAACATTGTGGACAACTGATGGTGCGTTACCAATTGTCGAAGTTGCACGCTCAGATTTACTGACGCAAGTACACCGAGATATTGCTTTACACTTAACTGTTTTCTTGTAGATTATGTATGCATTTAAAACCATGCGGTTGATTATGTTAAAGGCTACCTTTTTCCAATATTTAACTGATCTTCATTCATCGAGATAGGTATACAGCATTTTATCCGATTCACCGATAAAAAATAAACAAAGCGCTATCGCACTGCTTGGTATTTCTCGACATAAAATAAGACAAGTGCTATCACGCTGTTTGGGTCTTTTCGTACTCATTTAGAGAAAGTGCAGTTGCGCTGTTTGGGACTCTTTGACAGTGTTTTTTCAATACCCCCTGGAACTCAAACAGCTAAAAGTTTTATAAAACTGCCGGGCGTGGTGGCACACGCCTTTAATCCCAGCACTTGGGAGGCCCAGGCAGGAGGATCGATGTGAGTTTGAGACTAGGCTGGGCTACAAAAGTGAGCTCAAGGCCAGCCTGAAGTGCATAGTGAGACTCTGTCTCAAAAAGACAAAAAAAAAAAAAAAGTTTTATAAAATTTCTAGTCGACAAAGCCAGCGCTTTCCTTGCTCTCCCAGTTGCCGACATGCCATCTTATTTCTGTGTTGGTAGCTGAACAGAAGAATCATTTGGATTTCGCATCTCTTAAAACTTTAAGATTCACTCTGAACAGTAAAGCAAGAAACGCTGTAAACCTAAGGCACAGCAAGGCCTGGCCGCAAGTACACCTGCTAGAGTTAGGAGCAAGATGCAACACTTGAGTTTATTGTTATCAAAGCTGTCCCTACCAGAACTGACTATATCCTTTTTTTAGTAGTCTTAGAGTATTCTTTCTTTTTTTTGTTTTGCGGGACTGGGGTTTGAACTCACAACCTTGCACTTGCCAGGCTGGCACTTGTGCCGTGGAGCTATCTCCTCAGCCCCAGTCTTAGAGTATTTTCTGACCGGCTGCTTCTTTTTTTTTTGGTCTTTTTGAGACAGGGTCTCACTATGCAGTTCAGGCTGGCCTTGAGCTCACTTTTTTTTTTCCCAGGCTGGTCTCGAACTTGCACTGATCCTCCTGCCTCAGCCTCCTAAGTGCTGGGATTACAGGCGTGCGATACCACACCCGGCTTCCAACTGCTTCCTAAGTAGTGTTTACAAGAGACCCTGAGCCACTTCCTACCTTTCAGGGTTTCGCTTTCTCTGATGAGAAAGGCCCCCACACAGTTCCCGGGCGCCAGGAGCTGTCGCTCAGCGTCTTTCCGGGTTATGTCCTTGAAGAACCACCTGTGAAGACAGGGCAGCGGCTCAGAGGCCTCAGATCCAGGGCAGGCAGAGGACGGGGACACATAGTGCCTCACCACAGCGGGCACTGTCCTGGGGTGGCAACAAACAGGGACTCACTCTTCCGTTTCTAAGGTGTTGACCTTGGCCACGTAGTTGCTGGGAATGAAGCCTTCTCTCTTGGTTGAGAGGGACTTGGCCTTCCACCACTCTCCATGTCTGGAATGAAAACACACACATGGCAAGTGTTTGCTGCAAAGATCCAAAGGCTGAACAGCACCTGCCTTAGGGCATTTGTTGGGGGGGGGGGGTTTTCCCCAGTGTAGGCGGGGTCCACTGGGCAAAGCCCCGCCCCCTCAGTTCACAAAACTGCAGAGGTAGGAGCAGAAGAAAACAGGCTTACAGCTTAAATTGTGCTGCACAAGAGGGGGGAGTGAGATGGAGCCCGTGTGCTGAGAAACGCTTTAGGAGCGGAGGCTGAGGCAACAACGGGCCATAGCTCACGCGCTAAATCCACCTTGTTAAAACGCCTAATTTGCATGAAGGTGGATGCCAGGAGTAGAAGGAGCAATCATAAAACAATTCCAAGCAGGGGACACAGGGCAGGCTCAGGGCCAGCGGAGGAGAGAGCAGGACTGGAAGGGGCCAACAGGAGGCGCTGTGCCCATGGGACACCAGCTCGGCCAGCCCGCGCACGCGCACAGTTGCACCTTCAAGTTCCCGGGCGCCGCACCTGCCCTGCCAACCCTTTGGAAAGCAGCGTCTGAGCTGGCACACACGGGACCTTTCCCTTTTCAGTATTCCCTGAATAACACCACACAGGAATTGTCTCCACGGCATCTGTGTTGTGTAGGGCCTGCAAGGAATCTAGAGGGGATGTGGAGCAAGCGGAAGGCCAGGCAGAGTTTTATGCAAATACTAGACAATACTTTATGTACAGAACTTGAGCATCAGTGGATTCCAGTATCCAGGGGGGCCTGGAACCCATCGCCTGCGATGTACAGTGGCCAGCGAGGGCCACACGTGCTCGCACACACACACACACACACACACACACACACACACACAGCCATGCTCACAACAAGCCCATGCTCGAGGGACTATCATTTTCAACTCATAACTGAAGACGTCAACTTGGAGGCTTCGCCTCGGTTTTCCACGTCACACAGTCACCCCGAGGCAGGGCCAAGTTTAGACTCAGGTTTGGACTGCACCCAAAAGCAACAGTGCTCAATCAGCCCTTCATAACGGAGTCCCCTCCCTCGCAGGGCTCCTCAGGGTGACCCTTCAGGCCAAGTCGGTTGCAAAAGTAAGCCAGGACTAAAATAGTCCGAGTTCTTCATTCTCCCAGGGCCCTGTGCCCCTGGGGCCTCTGCAGGTCACGCAGGGGTCAAGGAGACTGGAGTCCAGGGATCTTCCCGGAAGTGCTGTGCTGCCCAGCGGGGCTTTCCCAACACGCGGCTGCAGCAGCACCACACCCAGGAGACCTTGCAGCTGGCATGCTAACCCAGTGCATCTGAGCAACGAGACACAGCTAAAACAGCCACTGAACGTGGCCCACGGGCCTCACACAGACCCCAGCTCCCCAAGCAGCTCAGCCCGAGAAGAACTGGTTCTGCTTTGAAGGGCAAACTTGTGGGCAGGGCGCGGGGCTGGACTCGAAGGGACAGTCCTCTGCCCGGCTGGTCCTTCCACTGCTGACCGGTGCCCCTGAGGGGCTGGCAGCCTCACGCCCACCCTGAGAAAGGAGTGTGGTGGCCCGGAAGCAAGGCAGGGGGCGGCCTGCAGGCGCCTGGGTGCACTCACTCCTCCAGGACCTTCATCTTCTCTCCCTTCTTGAAAGACAGGTCATCCGGGTGGATGCCATCATAGGGGTACAAGGCGACCACGATGTCTCCCTGCTCCTCTGGATCTAGCAATGAAGAACACAAACAGGAGTTCTTAAGACTCAGTCAGCATAAATGGCTTCACAAATGCCTATGGGCCAAAGGAGGCGAGGAAGCGGGGGAGGGGCAGACGGGGACACGACAGGTGGGGTGCGGTCGCACTGTAGTACACCAAGGAGGGCTGGGGCCACAGGGCAGCGCGCTCCGCGCTCCTCGGGAGGCACCATGAGCAGAAGTTGCCTCTGCCGGCCTAAGATTCTAACCCCACACGTTGTTGTGTAGCCACCGCCAAATAATCTAGAACCATCAGATCCACGGAGATAGCAAGAGCCACACGGGCTTCCCAGGGGCACCCGGGAGAGGACACGGGACAGTTCTCAGACGTGTGCGTGGTGGCTACACAACCACGTGAAGACTTCATGCTCCTGAGCCTGGCCCTTACAAGGGTTAAAATGACACATTGTATGTTGTGTATATTTTTTCCCACAATAAAAATATAAATACACACATCCTGGACCGTGACTTCTTCAAACGGTAAGGGGAAAAACATGAATCTGGTTGCGAAGGAAACCTACCTTTTGCTTGAAACCTCTGTCCTGGCAAAAGCTGAGAATCTGGAACCTACGAGAAAATACGCATTATAAAGCTCAGTTTATACTTAGCCTTCTCTACTCACATGCGCTTGTCTATCGTCTTCCGAACAGCAGCGAGTGGCTTGAATTTGCCAACTAAGTAAGCAGGGAGGTAGCACACCAAGAACCTCTCAGGAGTGGGTCTGCTTTGCTCCGGGCAGGGCCCCGCTCCTTCGTCTGAGGAGCCGCTCGCCTGTGCTGGCAGATGCTGCCCTGGGCTCTTGGGGTGGCGGCAGCTGCTGCATGCCCACCCCACAGTGCTCTGCCCACAGGGCTGGCAAAAGAACCCTAATGTCGTCTAACTCGGTGAATCGTGGCTCGGTGGCCTCCTCCAAGCCTCCAGTGCCCATGCGGACAGGTGGGGAGAAGCAGCTCGCACCTCGTCCCTTCTCTTGCTGCAGTCTTTCTGCTCAGTCACAAGCCAAGGCTGGAGCCCCAGCAGCCACGGAAACCAACTCCAGGGATGGCAGATAGGAAGGCAGTGGTGGCGGCCCTGACAATCTCGGGGCTTATCATACCAGCCATCTGCACATCTCTGGGATGTGTGGAAGGGCATGTGGCCAGGTGTCACTAGCAGCTGGCAGCAAACCCTAGCTGGCCCAGGCTCTCCAGGCTGACTCAGACTGACTGGGGCACAGGGGAGAGCCCGACACTGGGCTGGGAAACGGGCCGCTCTGCTGGCCACCTCTGCCTCCCCCGTGCCAGGCCAGCCAGGTCCCGTGAAGTCTCTCAGCCGCTCCTAAGGAAAGCGCTGTCAGCGGCCTCAGGAGCCATGAATGTGTTTCCTTGATTAAAGTGATTTCATGGAATGGGAAGAAAATGGATTCTACTTAAATTCAAAGTTTCCATCAATCAGCCCAGTGAGGGGGGTAGAAACTATTACCCTGAAGGATTTGACAGTCTGTGGATCTGCGTTACCCTGCAAGACTTACTCAAAGAAGTTCTCTACTGATTTAAAAAAAATTTAGTCATTTAGATTTGCATGATTAGGAGATATAATTTATTTTACATGATTCAGAGGCAATAATTAGACGAGAAATGAATTAAAAGCAGCAGGGGGATTTCCAAATATCAGAGACTTAAGTTACAAACACTGCTAAGGCTTTCCTTTTTTTAAAACAAATATTTGTTTGTCTGTCTGTCTGTCTGTCTGTCTAGATACCTATCATGGCTGGCTCAGCCTGCCCTGGGGGTAGGGCTGGCGCAGCACGCGGTGCCAGGGATCAAACTGTGGTCCCTGGGGTTGCCTAAGCAGGCGTTTTAGACCACTGAGCCATCTCACTAGCCCCAAGGTTTTTCTTTCCTAAGGAGATCTCACTGTTCCCCAGGCTGCACCTTGAGTGCATAAGCTCAAGGGTTCTGGTCTCTGCCCCCAATGTAGCTGGGGCTGCAGCCCAACGCCACCCCACCCAGCCCATCCTAATGCCTTCTGCAGGACCAAAGGACATGGCCTGTGCGGGACTCTCGCTCTGTTGCTTGGATCTTTCCTGAAAATTTATACACTTGGGGCAGCCTCTCCTAGAGCGCTGCTGAGTGAGCAACAACCTGGCTTCGCTCTTCGTGAGACCCAAGGGCAGTCAGCCCACGGCACACGTGCGCTCAGTGATTTATGGCCATAGAGGCCACACCACCTGGCTCAAAGCGAGGGTGTCTGCAGCCACAGGAGGCACAGATGCCAACGCTTACGGTGCGCATGAGGGGACAGAAAGACCTCAGGCACGCTCACCTCTCAGCTTTCTGACTCCAGCTATAACATTCCTTACCCTGAACAAGAGGAGAAAACGGGTTAACTCTGTACTGGTCTCTCTTGTTTTTCTGAATAAGGACACCTCATTCTATCATTCGAGAACAAAAACAAACTAACAAACAAGCAAAGTAAACAACAAAATGTTTTGGGTTTAAAGCTATACAGCATTTGGTACGAGAAATAAATCGGTTTTTTTAAAGAGAACTCTGAGGTCTAAAAGGGGACCACGTGTGACTCAAATTCCGTATTCTACTTTCTGATAATCATATTAATATACTATGTCGCTTCATAACTATGCATTTTAATATGTGTTAAATTTTTAGATTGATGCCAGGCATGGTGGCACGCAGGTCAATTCAGGTTGCCTGGGAAGCTAAGGCACCGACAGGAAAGCCAGGGCCCAGCTCAGAGGCCTGTGGGGTCAGTGCGTGGCATCACACACACACGCACACGTGTGCACACACACACACGTTAGTGATGTACATTTATCATCAGAAAACTCACAACACTATTAATAATCTTATGCACTTGGAGTAGCTACATTTCTATTCATAATTCCACATGCTACAATGGTAATTCGCATATCTAGAAACAGCATGCATGTTAATTTAGTGGTATAATCTCCGTCAGCCTCTAATGTGAGTCTAGGATTTCTTTTTGCATCCAGTCTATGGTGCTAATCTCATTATTATTATTGTTGTTGTTATTATTATTGAGACAAGGTTTTGCTATGCACTTCATGGTAAACTCACTAGATAGTCCAGGGTGGCCTCAGGCTCCTAGCGACTCTCCTGCCTCCAATTCGTGGGTACTGGATTCAAGGTGTATGCCACCACACTGGGCTTCACTGCCCCTCTTTAGCCAGAGACAGCAAAGATGTTTTTTGTTTCTATGCAGGAGCACGTGACCAAATGCCTGTTTACTGTCCAATAAGTGCCTTAGTCCTTCCTAAACTGTTTGCATGGTCTTCACACGATTAATTTATGACACATATCAGAAATTATTTGGGGCCCAAGTAATCAGTGTGATATTTGCATGCACATATTACAGAGGGGGACGGAGTAGCGCAGCCACACTTTGGTCCTGCGGTGGGAATGCTCCCCTGAGACTATCTACTTACTGGCCTTTGCTGTTTATTGGACGTTGGGTCTCTCACATAAATAGTTCTGTCAGTATTACGTACTGGTTGAGTCTTCAAATCTATTCCATCGTCATTCAGATTGTCTTTCCTTTTTGATTTTATACATCCCATATTTCCTGTTGGAAGATAAAAGCAGTAACATCATTTCACTATTACAGAACTGGCTTCAAGCCATTAGAAATCTCTCCATCGAAAAAGAGTACAAAGAATACATTTTCACTTTTTGCTATACACAAATACACTTAAGGCAGATAGTTCACAAACAGGTCTTCTTGTCTATCTATCCACTCATCCACCCATCCATCCACCCATCCATCCATCCATCCATGCATCCACCCACCCACCCCACTCACCCCACTCACCCCACTCACCCATCCATCCATATTGATTAAGCATCAATTTTTTGTCTCCAGACATAATTTCTATTCTAAATATCTTATGGCAAAGAGCTATGAATTTATTTTTGTTTGTTTGTTTGTTTTTGTGGTACCAGGGATTGAACTCAGGACCCTGTGCTTGCCAGGCAAGCTCTTATTCCACTGAGCTACCTCCCCAGCCCCAAGAGCTATGAATTTAAACGAAGGCACAAAGTCCATCAGGCTGCAGGAGACATAAGAGGGCTCCCACTCAGGCGAGAGGAAAGCAGGTGCCAGGGAAGCTCCGGAAGGAGCTGCTCCCTGAGTTCAGACAGCAGGGCCCTGAGCCAGGTGGCAGAGTTGGCAAAGGGTCCAGGAAGGAGCTTCATGTGCACTAGGGTGAGCAACGGCAGGATGCCAGGGCTGCTCCAGGAACCAGTCCAGCAGCACTAAGTGCTCTGCTCTGGAGGCAGGCTGGGAAGGCCTGGGGCTGGGGAGGTGGGGGAGGCGCACGCCGCGGGACACAGTGCTGGCGACCTGAGTTTTATACCCTCATGGACCCTATGGTCCTCAGGACGAACCCATACTTTAAAAACCATCTATCTGTCATGATTTCTACCAGAATGTCCCACAGGGCAGTGGTTCTCTGGACACATTCTAGAAAATTCTTTTAGGGCCCAGTGTGGGCTTGATGTGCTCCATTCTGGAGCACTGCCAAATGTGGGAGCCAATTCTTAGAACTTCAGAGAAAAGAAAACTAATTTCAAGCTGAGGAGAATGGGTGTGAATCAGTTGTATGAGGGAGGAGATAGTTAAGAAACCCCCAGAGCTGTCTGGGACCTGGGTCCCCACGAGGCACTCAGGTTGCCCCTGGGCACACACTGGCTCCCTGCCTTCTCTTTTCCCTCCCTCTTTCCTTCCCTCCATCCTCTCCCTCCCTCCTCTCTTCCTCCCCTCCCTCTCTCCCCTTTCCCTTCCCCTCTTCCCCTGGCAGGCTCCCAGCTGGCCTGGGGACTTGGCCTTGTTTATCATTTCCTTTGCTAGGTAAGAGGTGCTAAAGGACAGCCACACCTCTTTCTGAAACTGGCCCTGGGTAGTTCCCAAAATAAAGAGGAAGCAAGTACTTCTTTGATTCAAAACAACACTCTTCTTTTTTCTGAATGTTCCAGTTTGTGAGATGGACTTGTTTTTCAAGGTGGTCTGTCAGCCAGCGGGGTGAGGAGAGTCAGGACGGGCTGCCAGTGAACCTGCGGGCCCTTTTGCTCAGCTGCCACCTCCCCTTCCTGATGGCCTTCAGAGCACTTTGTACACCAGTGAACACAGGACCAGGGAAGTGCCGGAAGCCTGTACCCTGTGCAGGGCCAGGGCTGGGGGGGAGCCCTGCCTGGGCCGTGGGACCCTGCACCCACCCTGCTTCACATAGCCTGCTCCCTCCCGCCTCTGAAGCCCGGCCCTGTGTGTCTCTGAGTCTCTCGCCTGCCTCCAGATCCTATATCAAGGTTACTGCCCAGGCATGTGAAAGAGAGCACGCTGGATCCACAGCCCCACGATTCACGTCTGTGTGTGCTTGGGTGGCACCAAGGGTGACCCAGAGCCTTTATGCTGAGCGACGTCCCTGGCCCTCTTGGAAAACCGATTTTGCCAAGCCATTAAGCTGCCCAGGCTTGGCTCAGACTTATGATCCGCCCGTCCCAGGCCTGCAGCGTGCTGAGCTGGCAGGTGCTCACCCCAGGCCGGCTGCTCTTCTGGCTCCTCATACGCCAGCCTGGTTCCTTCCCCACCGGCTTCTTTTTGGGCACCGCTCTCCCTGCAGCATGGCCCGCACTGACCCAGCACCCGGAGCGGAGCTCAGAGCATAGCTACCAAGGGAATGGACAGATGCCACGCAGCTCAGGGACAGCTCCAGGCTCCTCAGGCTCTTCCTGAGGGGCAGAGCCTAGGCAGGTTGTCATTTAAATACAGAGCAAGTGAGGCAGAGGCCTCTAGAACACACTGCAGGTTTGTAGGACATTCAGGAGGGAGGGGGGAGAGAGAGGAGAGAGAGAGAGAGAGAGAGAGAGAGAGAGAGAGAGAGAGAGAGAACATGAAGTTTCCTCAAAGAGAGCATGCAGGCACACTAAAGACCAGCAGCTGGGTTTGTCTATGCGAGGGGCGAGGGCAGAGGTGTGCCATGTGGACCAGGGGTGCAGCCAGCAGTATCTCGGGGTTGGGGTGTTTGCCCAGCATGTCGGAGGCTCTGGCTTCCATCCCCAGGACAGAGAGAGGAGGGAGGGAGGGAGGGAGGAAGGGAAGGAGGGAGAGAGGAAATAAGACAGAGAGAGAGAGAAAGACAGAAAGTGAGGCAGGGAGAAAGAGACAGAGACACTGGGAATCCCGTGAGAACGCTCACCAAGTCCCAGGGGCAGGGACTAGAAGCACATATCTGAGATAACTGGGGACATCTGAGCGGGTCTGGGAAAGACACCAGGCAACTCTAGCTTTGTCGGGGAGGATAGGGAGGTGCGGACGCTGTACATCCAGAAGACGCAGGTGCAGGTGGGGGATGCGTCCAAATGGTTAAAAAATCAGTGAATCTCACGAAGAGGACATTCTTTCGTCACTATTGCAGATTTGAAGGTTTTAAAGCAAAAACGCAGATGAAGAGGATCAGCGGATGCTCCCAACAGCCCCGTTCACGCTCGCGGACATGGGAGAAGCTGGCTGCAGCACACCGAGGCCTCCTCCCACGGTAAGCCAAGGGGCCGGGCCTGCAGGCAACAGGGACCCCAGGCACTCTGGGGACACGGCTACCTCTGAGCCAATGCTGGGAACCAGGAGGGTGGGCGCTACTAGTGGGGGAGAATCTGCACCCTCAGGTCCAAAGTGTCCAGACTGAGGTGGTGGCCCAGGCAGAGGGCAGGGTCTCGGGGACAGGAGCAACGGGAAACAAGAGGTGGGCGGGCAGAGGCGGGTGCGGGGTTCGTTTTTCCCACTGGCATCACCACGGGTGACCAAGAAAACCAAGTGGATGAGTCACAGATGAAAACCTGATGGGCCGTCCATATGGAGAAGCAGCGAGGCCTGGCCATGGCCTGGCGGCTGGGACAGAACGGGCCTCCACTCAGCCCCGGTCGGAAGAGGGAAGAGGGTCACGCTGAAAACCTGCAGCTCGGAAAGGGGCCTCGGGGAGCCTGGGGCACGCGGCAGTCAGTTGGTCAGTGTCTCGGACTCCAGCTGGGTCTTGCAATTCCCTAGGCTGCACGGAAAGCAGCCCGGAAAGCAGCTCGGGCCTGACAGCAACCAGGAATGCAACCAGACATTCCCAAGGCCAGAGAGCCGTGCTGTGCGCCTCAGGATTTTTAAATAAACACTTATCATGTGCCACGCCTGAATTTATGCCTGAGGCTTAGAGGTTCCGAGTGGCTGGAAGCGGAAGGAAGTGCTGGGTCTCCGCGTGCTGCGCTCCACGCTGGGCCCGAGTCTGCGGGCAGCTCCACCTCCGAGGCTCTGCCGGCTTTGCAGCAGGACTGCTGTTCTGCAACCTGTGTCTCATGAATAAGAAGACCAGCCAGGGGGGCATTTCCTAGCCCACCTTTCTCCGATGGACATCCAAATCCTCATCACATAGAAGTCAATAATGAGGGCAATAAAATGGAAACAGAAACTGAGAAGCAACAGAGAGGCGAGTGTGGATGTGGTTGTGCCGTGGGTCACAAAGCCACATGGCCGGACTGCAGGCCTGCCTCGAGGCTGCAGCGAGAAGGGCTGGTGGACACAGGCCTCGCCCAGCACACAGGAAAGGGACCGAGCTCCTTGTGGGGCCATGGTCCCCAGCTGGAATCTGAGATCCGGGAGGGTCCACACAAGCACTGCACATCGCATACACTGGGCAATGCCCCAGCACTGTTTTTAACAGCAAATAAAGGTTTGCTTTAAACTTTTTTTTTTTTTTTAGCAGGACCGAGGTCAACTCCGGACCTTCCACTTGCCAGGCAGGCACTTGTGCCACAGAGCTATCTCCCTGGCCCCAAAGGTGTGCTTTATAAGGGGAGTCTTTGGGTTAGAAATAATCCTCATCTCTGAAGGAGTGACATGGAATAAAACCCTCGCATGTTCCCTGGGAAAGCTCCACACCACGGTCTGAAGAGGCCCAGGTGGCCAGGCAACCCGCTGCTCGTGTGGGACACCTCTCAACACCTGCACGGGCAGCTGTGACAAAGGGGGCTGGTGACTTCCCTTTCCAGAAATTTTGTCAAAGGAACAAATACCTATTAGTGGAGGCCCCTCTTCATTGAAGGGCCCTAGAATATAAAAAGAATGACTTAAAACAAAAAGTAACCCCATTTGGTGGCCCGTGCCTGTCATCCCCGCTACCTGGAGGCTGAGGCAGGAGGACTGGAAGTTCGAAGCCAGCCTGGGCAATGTAGCCAGGCCCCATCTCAAAATAAAGAGGGCTAGGGATACAGCTGAACAATGGAGTCCATGCCCGACGGGTGGAAGGTATGTGGTACTAGACATTAAAAATAAAAACAACCCTGCGACCACAGAAAGTGGCCACTGGCACGTCAGGCTGCAGCTGCGAATCACCGCCCTTCTGCCCCTGCAGGGGGATGGCTCCTGGGGACAGCGCCTCGAGGCGGTGCCCCTGCGCAGCCCAGAGGCCACTGTGCACCTGGACTCTGCTCCCGGGGCTGCCAAGGGCGCCGGTGCTCCCCCTGGCACCACTCACATTGTAAGCAGCCTGACTGGGTGTTTAGCAATCTTTTATCCACTTGGGCAAGCTGGCAGGAATTCTACCCTGCATCTGGCCTTCTTGGCCACATAAAGGTTTTTCAATTTGCCATCATTCACATTAGCAGAACTGAAAGGAACCAAAACTAGAGACTGGGGTGTCACTTTTCACCTAGGAAGAAAAACTCACTTCTCTCCCCTGCCCTCCCCTGCCCTCCCCTGCCCTCCCCCTCTCCTCCCCCTCCCCCTCCCCTCTCTCTTCCCCCACCCCCCCTCTGCTCTGTGGTTACAAATCCTGGCCTGGGAGTTTCTGACTTTAACACCTTACAGCAAAGTTGCTCTGACTGCTGCCTGTGATGTAAGTACCCTGCCTTACTAAAGGCCATGGAATAAAACGGGTCACTACCACGCCGTGCTCCCTGGCACACCTGTGCCACCCAACATCCCCTGTCCCCCTTCCCAAGCGGAATGCTTCCCTGCTGTGGACAGGCGCGTCACTCATGGAAGGCCACGGGACAGCTGTGCCGTCTGCTCCCCGCTCCTGACCTTGCCACCCAAGCAGCCACATGCCCAGAGCAGCACACCCCCAAGCGTGCCCAAGTCGGGGGACAACAGCTGGGGAGGAAAGCAGTGGACGGGTAGGGGCCACTGGGCTGGCACTTCACATGCCAGGAAAGTGACACTCGAAGGCGTCCCCATGCCGCAGAGCACAGGGCTCGGGTACAGTTGGCCCTCGGGCTTCATAGCTGATGTGGGAAATGCAAAACGAAATTTCACAGCAAAGTAACAGGAGAGTAGCAAGAGTGAACACACTGCGCGCCCTCATCTTTAGTAACCCAGAGGAGAAGACACGGGCGTAAAGAATCCCCCAAAATGACGTCAGCATAAACCTCTCCAGTCAATGAACTAAGACGCACCAGTGTAACTAACTGGCCTATTTTTCCTTTTATTCCTTCCTTTCCCCTTCCTGCATCCTGGTTCCTTTTTCCCATTTCACAGGATCTGCTACACCTTTTAGGCCTTAATTTCTCAGCTTCTCACACCAGGGAGACAACATAAGTTCACAGATGTGAGCCTGATTATTTCACTTATGAGTACAATCTCAAGCTATGTCCATTGCCGATAAAAGTCTCCAGCTTACCCTTCTTTATGGTGAGTAATACTCCATAGTAAAAAAAAAAAAAAAAGACCACATCTCTTTTATCCATGTTTCAGCTGACACATTTGGGTTGTTACCAAGACATAGCTACTACAAATTTGCTGCTGTAAACATGGCTGCGCATACATCACTGTGGTATGCTTTTAATTTTCTTGCCATTTGCCATTTGTACCTCTTCATCTGAGAAATCTGTATTCATCTCAGAAGTCCATTTTCAGATTGGGTCATTGAATTTTTTTTTTTTTTTTTTTTTTTTTTTTTTGTGGAACAGGAGATCGAACTCAGGACCTTGCACTTACCAGGCAGGCACTGGTGCCCCTGAGCTATCTCCCTGGCCCCGAGAGTCATTGAATTTTAGGGGCCTGATTTTTTAAGTCTCTCTGCGTTCTGTATAGAAGTGCTTGCCCAAGAGACAGCGGCTTCTCCTTTTCCCGACTCGTGGGCTGTCCCCTCACCGTCTCCTCAGTCTCCTCACCGTCTCCTCACTCCGTTGGTGATCTCTCTTGCTGTGCAAAGCACTGTTGTAAGAAGGTCCCCAGTGGTCACAGCTGCCCTTCTCTGTCCACCCAGACTGCTGCTCAGGAGAGGGGCCTCACGGCCAAGAGATCCCTAACCTCAGGGAACTCAGAAAGATAAAAAAGAGAAGAAGCCCAAAGACAGGGACACTGCAGTGCTGACGCCAAGCCAACCTGATCGCGATTGTCAAAGGCAGCTTCAAAGCTGGCTACGGGTCCTCAGCAGGACTTCCTCCCATCTGGAGGCTCCAGCTCCCGCCCCACACGCCAGTCTCAATTCTGTCCCTGAGAGACTTCCTTTGCCCCAGAGTAGAAACCTTCGGCCTCACCCCGACTGCTTTCCTTCTTACTTCACCTTCAGAAACAAGGCTGTCAGAGTCACAATCGTTTCTCCAACGTTCAGGATGGTAGAACGCTTTTGCCCTATTAGAAGAGCTTCCTTAGCCGGTGTGGTGGCGCACGCCTGTAATCCCAGCACTTGGGAGGCTGAGGCAGGAGGATCGTTGCAGTTCGAGACCAGCCTGGGCTCAAGGCCAGCCTGAACTGTGCAGTAAGACCTGTCTTCAAGAGACCAAAAAGACCGAGAAAGAGAGAAAAGCTCCTTGGCCAGCCTATTGCTGTGTTGGTTTGTGTCTTGTTGGCCCCCAAAGCCTCATGCAGTTATGGGGTGAACTTCTAGACTTTATAATTAATTCACGATCCAGTGCTGCGATTAGGGGTGCAAGTGATGCTGGGATTAGGTGTGGGTGCTATGCCCAGCCTGGGGCAGATGGCCTGAAAGCAACACAAGGGAGACAGACTCGCTCTCTGTGGCTCAGGGGAGGGGGCTCACGGCTGCTACCACTCCTCCGTTCTGCTCTTGCTATTTTATTGTCTTCCACCACCATGAACAGCTGCCCTCTGCCCTGTGCCACTGTGCCTGGGAGCCAGCTGAGTATGGACTGAAACCTCCACTAACTGTGAGCTAAATTAACCTTTCCTTCCTTCATTTTGGGTATTGAGTATTTTGTCCCAGCAATGAGAGAAAGTAACTGAGAGAGGCTGATAGAAGAGAACAGGATTGGTGAGATAGCCCAGTGGACTAAGCATCTGCTTAGGCAAGCACAGGGACCAGGGTTCGATCCCTGGCACCATCAGCCATGCCAGCCCCACCCCGGGGCATGCTCAGCCGCTCACAGAGACCAGGCGTGGTGGTGCAGGCCTGTCATCCTAGCACTGGGGAGGCTGAAAACAGGAGGATCACTACGAGTCTGAACTGTGTGGTAAGACCCTGTATCAAAGTACATTAAAAAAAAAGAAAGAAAGAAAAAGAAGAGGAAGAAGACAGCGCCGCAACGAAGCTCTACTCCAAACCCAAGAATTCCTAACTCAAGTAGTTCCGTCTTTTGTCAATTTCTCTAACTCCCTTTTGGGGGAGGGAGAGGTGGCCAGGTTTTCTTCTTAAGCGCTCCTGCAAGCTGGGGCTGACACTGTTGCCAAGCGCTGCTGCTGCTATGCAGGCTACCTGATAAGGTTCCCCACAGTCTCGCTCCATTGGCCTGCGCCACAGGCGATGGGGACCTCTGGATCCCTGACAAAGCCTTGGAGTGGAGTGGCGGGGCTCGGCCCATGCTGACCTCTGGTCTCGGTACTTTCTTTCTGTACTGCCTTCAGTGTCAGGCAAAACGTGCAGGCAAGCAGGTCCTTTCTCCAGTAGTAGAGGCCGACCTCACTCAAGACTGGGGATTTCTGTGTGTCCAGCTACAAAATCCACACTCCCTGGAGGTTAGGTGCTGTGTAGGTCAGGGGTACAGGGCTTGGGGGTTTACGTTGGTGGATTTGATCACCCCTGAGGACAGAATGTCTCGTATTACATGCTCATCTGCACACAGAGTGAGTGTGAACCTTCAGGGGAGACCCTGCAGCCCTACGGTCTGTGCCCACTTTCACTATGTGGGGTCCACTGGGAAAGCACGTGGGGTGGGAGGTGGCTTAGGAATTTCTGGAAAGTACAGGGTCCACGTTCCCAGCACCGGTGGCGCCGACCAGGCAAGAGCCGGCCACTCGGCAATGCAAGGCGCATGCTCTGCCCGCTGCTATGCTGCGGGCCGCGGACAGGACAGCTGCCGAGTGTGCCTGCCCCTTCCACAGCTGAATGGCACGGTGTAGATGCGGCAGGGCGCCACACATGACATGTGGGGTTAGACAGAGGTGCAGCGTGGGAGACACACACAGGGCCGCTGAGTGGGACCTTCAAAGATGCGTTTTCCAGCCCGAGGACTTGCCTTAACCTGAAAACGTCCCCCATTCCAAAAAGGAGAGCTACGACATGGTAAAGCTTGTGTCTTCTTTATTTTAAAACATTTAATTAACTGCTAAAAACTGTATTTACCCAAGGGGCTGCCTTTTTATTAATTGGCTTTATGCCTTTGTGATCCAAATCTTGTGTCTGCACACTTCTCAGAGGAAGAAATTCAACAAGCCTATAAATACATGAAGAAATGCTCCACATCACTAGCCATCCGTGAAATGCAAATTAAAATAACACTTAGATACCATCTCACCCCAGAAAGATTGGCTATCATAAAGAAATCAACCAGCAACAAATGCTGCAGAGGGTGTGGTGAAAAAAGGAACCCTTCTCCACCGCTGATGGGAATGCAGATTGGTGCAACCATTATGGAGAGCAGTGTGGAGACTCCTTAAAAAACTAGAGCTGGAAATCCCATTCAATCCAGCTATCCGCCTACTGGGAATATTCCCAGAAGAACAGAAAACATCATATAATAGTGATGTTTGTGCTCCTATGTTTATAGCAGCACAATTTGTGGTAGCCAAATTTTGGAAACAACCAAAATGCCCATTATCTGAAGAATGGTTGAAAAAGATGTGGTACTTTCATACAATGGAATATTACTCAGCTATAAAGAATGATAAACTAGAAGACTTCATATATAAGTGGATGTATCTTGAACATATACTCATAAGTGAAATAAACCAGACCTAC
>PVKN010006758.1:0-27854 GCA_004027915.1 Capromys pilorides
TGCTTTTAAGTCTATATCTTTATATTTAGAACAAATCACCAAAAAACAAAAAAGAACAAAAAAGAGGAACACCTGCTCATTAAAAGACACATAAACACATGAACACACAAACACATAAACATCTTTAAGAGTGCACTCAACTCTTTGGCCAAATTTATAAGTAGACTAGTCAGATTTTGTTATTTGTTAATTATTAGAGATCTCTTATTAGAAAAATTTGGAAGGAATAAAATCTATGATTACTATGCATGTTTCGTAATTTTTGTTTTCATCTATTTAGACCTCAGATTTCCATTTGGTCAGTTCCTTGAAGAGGCCCCAGGCCAGATCTAGCCTCATTGCAGTTAACTTCTTCTTTAGATCTGGCTTCATGGCACAGTCTGACAGTACTCTCTGGTACCCAAGTAGTTGTTTAGCATTCTCTGGAAAATCACAAGCATATCGTTTGCCCCAAGTTAGTAGTGGACAGAGTTCCTTTCATAGTTTGGTGAGGAAATCTCTCTTGAGGACTTTCTTTAGCCCCATTTTTCTGACCTGGTTTGTCTTTATGTTGCTGTAAAAGTTTAAAAATGTAATAGTATACATTGACAAGTGAAGTTGAATGATTGACTCCCCTTTTGCTGTAACAGAACTTAGTATGGTGAGATTTTAGAAGAGGAAGCCATACTTTTTAAAAAAACTTATTTGGTGGATAATGACAGTCAAGAGCACCAGAGAAATTAGTTCAAAATCAAGATGGGGCCAATTAATATTACCAAATAAAGTCTAAAAATTATCAATGGTTGATTTGAACAGTTTGGGGCACAAAATATCTTTGTTATATAAGTTGACCCAACTATGAAGAAATTATAGCTTGCACCCCTTTGGAGGCCCCCACTGCACCTTTATTAAATGGCCTTTCAAAATCAAGCAACTGTTTAAACCTTTAAACATTATTTCATATTTGTTTGTAAAATATCAAAGCCCTATTTTAAATGTCATTTTTAATTTAGGACAGTTTTAAGCAACCACACTTAACTAGGAATCAAAAGAATTTTAGGTCGTCTTTTAAAATACCCTGGGGTAGTGGCCTCAGACCTTTGTAGCTGTTCTACCTGGAGACCACCCACACTTGCTTCTGAAAAGCCCTTAAAATGTTTTTTCTTTATTTTTTATTTTTCAGCCCACTATTTTCTTTTAACGATTTAAAAATTTTTAGCAAAAAATGAATGACCAATTGAACAGTATAAGGATTTGGTTTAAACAGCGGTTTGGTTGGGTAGAATTATAACTTTGATTTCCTTGTATAAACAGCATTGATTACACCAAACAAAACTTGCAGACTGTTTAGTCCGGGGGCTGTCTTTGGTTGATTTGACTCTATAGGTGTGCTGGCCCAGTGGCTAGCACCAGCTTAATGGTCTTGGCACCTACAAAGGGTTTTCTTTAACCTTTATTACCTTCCAAAGCTTTAAGGGAACTGTGGCCCTGTAGCCAAGGCCTCTGTGCATAGCCACTCTGTGTCACCTGTCATTTTGCTGACAATAGGGCCAGACAATGCAGTATGAGCATAAAGAGAAGCTGATTTCTATTTTTAATAGGCACTTAAGTTTTAATTTGAAAAGGTATAGTAGATATCACAAGTAATATTTCTCCTTCATGATCACTATCAAAAATTGCCAAATGTATGAATACACCTTGGGCAATAACAGTATTCCTTTCTACAATCAGAGCTATGATATCTTTTGGAATAGGGCTGAAAACTCCAGTTTTAATTTTGTAAACTCCTAAGCGGGAAGCAAAAGCTGATTTTCTGCAGCCATCAGATCTAAAGCTGTGCTTTTGCTCTAGAGGTTGCACGGAAAAGATCTGCAATCCTGCGTTTGATTGAAATTTGGGCTGGCCAATGGAAACTGCGGGTATTCCATATTGTTATCTTTGGGTCCCTGGGAGATAGGCCCCTTCTCTGGTTATTTCAAGATTGTAAAGGTTGGCCATGCTTATCAAGTTTGGAGTGGCATTCATTAGTCCAATGTTTACCTTTTCTACATCTCAGACAAAGTTCTGGAACATTCTTGCTATTTTTATCTCCTTTTTCTTTTTTCTTTTGTCCTTTTCTGCAATCTTTTCTCATATGACTCATCTTTCGACACTTAAAACATTTGGTATGATTTTGTTTCTAAAAAGACTGTAAGGCAGCTGCCAATAAATTAGCTTTGTATGGCTCTGAGCCAATATCAGCACAGGCCTTAATATATTCTTCCAATGATGCACCCTGTGCCTTCAAGGGACTCAGAGCCTTTTGACATTTGGTATTTGCATTCTCAAAAGACTAAGTTTGTAACAATAAATCCCTCAGATCTGGTGCTCTCACTGTTTTGTGTATAGTTTTCATTAATCGGGAGACAAAATCTACATATGGCTCCTTGTTAGATTGGAGAACTTTAGTCAATAACTTTGGAGCATCCCCTGGCTTTTCCACTTTTTCCCATGCTCCCAAGCAACAAATGCAAGTTTGCACAATAGCCACGTCATCATACTGCAATTGGGCTTGGATCTCAAGCCAGGCCCCTGACCCAGTGAGTTGATCTGACGAAACATTAACTGGGGGATTTTGTCCCTTGTTAATCCTCTCTTGAATAGCTGCTTCATCTTTCCACCAAGTTCTAAATTGTAAATATTGGCTTGGCTCTAAAACTGTATGACACAAAACTTCCCAATCATAAGGAATTAATCTGTGTTCATTTGCTAATCCTTGTATTAATCCAATCGCATAGGTTGATTGAATACCATAGGCCATAACAGCCTGCTTTAAATCTTTAATAACCTTTAATGCCAGAGGCTGGTGTTCCCACTGTACATACCCTTGGGGAAATGGAGCATTTGGTGGGTATTGTTGAGCCACCGCAGGAAAAATACCCAATGGGGCAGAATAAGCTTCAGGATCTCCTTGTTGTCTCCCTTGCATAAGAGCCTGGGATATCACACTTTTATAAGCTTTCGTGGGGGCTTCCTTTCTTTCCTCATATGGAAGAGCAGAAGGGTTAAAAGATGTCAGTAGGGGCTGGGTTTTCATGAGCTGAGATGGAGGAACTACAGGGGTAGAGACCTCCATTTTTGTAATCAATTTAGAAATTAATTGTGATAATTGCTTTACCTCAGCTCGAAGCTCATACACCTCATTCTTAGTTTCCTTTTGTTCCACATCCTCCGGATTCTCAGATCCCGAGGAGGTGGTTTGGAATGCCATAAACGTCCTTTTAAGACTCAGTTTGTTAGAGTCATCCCCTCTATAAAGCATTGAGAAATTTAAAGAACTGACACTCCTGGTATTTTGGGGAGCATTTTCATGTAAGGAATCTTGAGGGGGTGCAACCTTACCATAATTATGCACCACAGAGGCCCCTTGCTCTGTTTTCATCCTTTCTGTTATGCTATCGTCTACATTTAAGTTGCGGGAGGCAGAGGTCTTAAAAAGGTCTTGTGTGCAGATTTATATTTGTGCGGAAGCTGCTCTTGAGGTTTAGCAACATCAGCATGTGAAGCTGACCTGTTCAAATATTTCTTAGACTCTTCTGAGTCTGATTGCAACGGTTCCAAAGCTAAGGAAATTAAACTACAAAGAGAGCACACGTGGAGAGGAATTGGCTGCCCATGCTGGTGAGCACAACACCGTGCTCTCGTAACTTGCTTCCAAACTTTTAAGTTTAAAGCAGCCTTCCCCTTAGGCCGAAACCAATAACAATGCCTTTTTATCAGGGAAAATAATTCCTTCAAGCTCTTTGGTTTCACCTTTACCCTGCTCATTTGAGTATCATCTGTATAAGACAGTCCTACTCATTTTATACTGAGGTGGAGTTTCCCATTACTCTGAGCTTTTGCTGGTGGTCTCTCTTACTCTGGGCATAGTTTTCCCACATGGTGGGCCTCTCTTAACTCACCCTTCGTCGTCTTCTGTGCCTGTGTTGCGCGCCACTTGTTGTGTGTTGAGTTGGTACCAAAAGGAACGACGAGAAGACCCGATGAAGGTAGCTCAGAGGACTCACTGAGATTCGTCCCTCAGCGAGCCAAGAGCCCCTGAAGCAAATCAGCTTTATTTAGGGTAGTGAGCGTGATCTTGTGCACAAGCATCTTAGCAAAGGAGGACCACGTGCTTAGTCACGAACGTGACCACGATCTCTATTAACTTCCATCCCTTCACAATCATCAGTTTCACCCAGGGGTCAACCATCAGCATTCTAAGCAAGGGAGAAAGCAACAACCAGAGAGCCCACAGGTGAAGCTGCCGTCCATCACCTGGAGTTCCGGCTTTCCGGGATTTTCAGCAACAGACCACAGCTGTTCCTGGGCCCCATTCATTATACTCCCGTTTCTTGAAATTCTAGTTAGGCTACAGCCAGGTACCAGACACTGGTGTGATTTACATAAGACTGCCCCTGACCCCGCCCCTGCCCTCTGGCCCCGCCCCTGCCACCTACTTCCCAGTTAACAAAAAGTGGTCCTGTCCTGATCTATCTGTGCTCTCAACTCTGCTCATCCCAGACCTTCAGGAAACTTACTTTACCCACGGTTTTCTTCCCTTGTTTATTCATTTCCTTCTTTTTGCTAAATCCTTCTCCCTGTGCCAGAGAAGAATAAAGGTCCCCTCAAGTATTCACAGGCACACAGGAGGCACAAGGACAGACTTTGTGACTAGGGCTAATTTTCGTGCCAAAGGGTCCTCAGAGAGCTGCCTGCCCTCTCCACCCCGTGAGGATGCCATGAGACAGCTCTGTGTCCTAGCTGTCACCTCTTGGCGCCCTAAGCTCAGACTTCCCTCTCCAGACTGGACTATATTTTGTAGGGATCCTTTCCCTCCATCTTTAAAATTCTTCATATCCTTGTTTATTTTTATTTAATATGACCCATCAAGTCTAAAAATGTCTAATCATGCAAAATAAATTTCTTTCTGCCTTTATTTTAATAATTGCTTTGTATATTTTAAAATAATTTTATTTTGTGATTAAAGGTAAACTGTATGCCTTTATGTGGACTGATTCTTTTTCTTTCTTTTTTTTTTTTTTTTTTTTTTTTTTTTTTTTTTTTTTTTTTTTTTTTTTTTTTTTGTGGTACCAGGGATTGAATTGAGGACCTTGTGCTTGCCAGGCAAGTGCTTATTCTACTGAGCTATCTCCCCAGCCTGTGGACTGATACTTTGTATCCTATTTCTTTTCAGTTTAAATTTTACAAAGTTTATTCTGTTCTGCTTGCTTTATTTTAATTTACACAGGGCTAATGAACATTATATAATTTTAATCTTTGTTATTTCAATAAAGTGCAGTTGTTATTGCCTCTTGAACTTCTTCATCCATTCATTCGTCACAAATATTTGCCTCACACTAGTGATGTGCCATGCACTGCTTGAACTAGATTTATAGGAGGAAACAAACAAGGGCTATAGTGAAGAGGTCATTCTATTATACTTGTCTTAGTTACTCTTCTCTCATTGCTGAGAAAAATACCCAACACCCAAAATGAAGGAAGGAAAGGTTTATTTAGCTCACAGTTGCTGGAGGTTTCAGTCCATACTTGGCCGGCTCCAAGGCTGACTGGCACATGACAGAGAGCAGCAGTTCATGGCGGCAGAACAGCAAAATGGCAACAGATGTAACTGACTAAGGAGGGCAACAGAGAGCAACAGCGAGTCTGTCTCTCTGTCTCTTTTCTTTTGTTACATTCAGCCTCTCTGCCTCAGCCTACCCACCTCAGGCCATACCCATAATCCCAGAAGTACTCAGATCCATAATCCTATCAGTACCAAAACACATAATCCCAGTGGATCATGAGTCAAGTCTCAAACTCTAGAAGTCCCCACCCCATGATTGCATGAGGCTTTGGGGGGACAACTAGACATAAACCATAACAATACTGAACAAGAACAACACACAAAATGTAATTTATAAGCAACTTTCTTCGCTTCTGAGATGAAATTTAAGGTAAGTCCCTACCCTAAGAAAAGTCATGAGACAGGGCTGGCCAACTAGCTCGGTGAATTAAAGTGCCTGCAAACAGGCACAGGGGCCAGGGATAGGGGTTTGATCCCTGGGCCTGCCCTGTAGGCCCTGCCTCCAGGGGCACTGAGAGGGCAATTGAAACTGGGAGTGGTGGTACTCGCCTGTAATCTCAGGTCTTGGGAAGCTGTAAACAGGAAGATCACTATGAGTTGATCTAGTAGTGAGACCCTGAACACCCTGTAGATCCTTCCCTAAAAAAAAAGTTGTGAGACTTGCTTTAGGTCTTATGCCTGTAGAGAGGAAACAGTTCCAAATCCATTGGTCTCTCTCCACCGTCTGCTTTCAATTAGCCAATTCCTTGCTATCATCTGGAGTGCAGGTTATTCCTAAATTATAATTTTTATTGTAACTCCCATTTTATGTAACTCACATTCTGAGTGATTTTAACTGTATTTGATCTGTAGCTAGTTGCAACAATTACTTAAATTGTCTTTAAAAGACTTTTTTGTGTATTTTCAACCTACTCTTTTCATATCCCATTCTAAACTTTGGCTACTTTCTCTTTAGGATGTATATATCTAAATTCTCACTTTGCAGAGACAGTGTGGCAGCTGCCTAAGTCGAGGGTCAGCAAGTTAGCAGGTTATGGCCTCTTGCAGCCTCCAACTTTCCCTTCCATACCTTGGTTCGTTCTCTTTTGCCGTTAGTGTTACACAAGAAAAAAACTGGGGCAAGACCAGATCTTGCTGTTTTGTAAGAAACCAACTTTCCTGTCACATAGGATATGGGAAATTTCGCTATTTTCTCTTAAGGAAAATCTCCTATTCTGTTGATGGTTTAATTTAATTAATTTTACCTGGAATGTGGGGCGCCTCTTTCATCTGTCTACTCGGCATTTTTCATAGAATGTTCTTAAATTTGAACCTCAGATCCTGAGTTTCTTTCTTATAAACTTGCAAGTAAATTAATGTCTATTAAATTCAACTACATGAAGCATAATTCTCCCATGTTCAGCTAACACAGACATTGGAATACTAGTAGTTACTGAATAATCAAGTAAAATCTACTTTTACCAACAAGGTTAAACTTTTTTTTTTTTTAAAGTTGAACAGTTTAGCAATAGACATCTAAGTCTAGATGGTGCACATCACCCTCACAATTAAGCACAAGAGCAGGGAAGGAGGACATTAAAAGAAAGTTATGCTAGACTGGCGAGATAGCCCAGCGGTCTAAAGTGCAAGCTTAGGCAACTGCAGGGAGCATGGTTTGATCCCCAGCACCACATGCTGCGCCAGTCCCACCTGCAGGGCAAGCTGAGCTGGCCATAAATAAATAAATAAATAAATAAATAAATAAATATCCATTATATAAAAAAAGAAAGTTATGCTAAAGTACTTTCCAACATTTAGGGGAAAATAGAGCATTGAAAATTTTTTATTTTATTTTATTTTATTTCTTATAATTTCTGAGCTGCACTATTTATTTTGCTGCTTGAAAACTAAATAAAAAAAAATTAGAGAAATGGGCTGGGGAGATAGCTCTGTGGCACAAGTGCCTACCTGGCAAGTGCAAGGTCGTGAATTTGAACTCTGGTCCTGAAAAAAAAAAAGAGAAAGAAAAAAGAAACCTAAGTGGCAGTGTGCCACTACAGTATGGGGTTTTAGTCAAACTTTTACTACACTGCAGGTACAGAAATATATGGACACATTTCTGGAGAACTAACATTTTTCAAAATGCAGCAAACATTTTCCTTTACACGTGAGAAAAGGAAGTGTTCAAAGGGGTATGCATTCCAACTTATTGCAGGTTATTTGTGAGAGAATTTCTGCAGGTAAAACATGTTTTAATTTAACCAACAGCAGTGTGTCTGTGTCTTTAAAACCATGACAAAATCTCTCTGGTCATGTTGTCCATGACAAATTACTATGATGTTGTACGTTTAGGGCAAGATGTCAATACAGCATAAATCCCAGGGTATTTTGGTTTTCTTCTGGAGATTAAAGCTGTTTTTCATGAAATAGATGCAGCAGCAAAACATAAAACAGTTGATCAAAAAAGCACTTCTGCCTGAGCTCCGGTAGGGTTCAGACACACCAACCCACAGTAGTTGTGCCATTCCCAGTGCTCTTAAGGATTACGACTCCGCACTCAGGCGGGTCTGGGGCACGTGCTCCCCGGTAGGCCAGCTTGCTGCCGACAGCCTGGTTGAGGGAGTTTAGTTGGTCAGTCCGTTTGTCTAGTGCAGCGTAGCCGCACCACCTCTCTTCTGATGATCCAGTTCAAGGAGTTGGTTGACTTGATCAATTCGGCCATGGATGGCGTTATCCAATACAGCATTCATAATATTAAGAAAATCATAAAAAGTGGAAGAATGATTACTCATAGGAATAAAAATGAAATGTATAACTTCAAATCAGAACAATAGGGCTGGTGAAATGGCTTAGCAGTCTAAAGCGCATGTGTCGGGAAGTTTAGGCCACCGCGGGGACCGCGGCTCCATCCCAGGCTCCACATGCTGCGCCGCCCCCCACTCCCCAGGGAAGGCTGAGCCGGCCATAACACAAACAAATATGTAACGTGGTTTAAGAAAATAAAATAAACTTAAAAAATAAATAAATCAGAACAATAAAAGTTTACCTACTCGGTGGAGTAGAGAAAGCTAGAAATGAAGTACAGTAAATAGAAAACATCAGATAAGATAGCATAACCTACTCTGAACATGGTGCAAGTCATGTGTGAACAGGCATGGATTGAACAGATGAGATTTCAGATCATTTCAGGGTGAATTTTAAAGCTTATAAAGATCTTCAGAATTGATACAAGTGGTCAGGCTGGGGAATTAAGGCAAGAGGACGCAGTGGAGGGATGGGGGGCTCGGCTGAGCTGTCCGGGGTCCCAGTCTGTGATGTTCTTCCAGTTACCTCAGGGCAGCAGAGTCATGGGTGGGGACTGCCTAGATTGCACCTTGGGAAGGTCGTGTTGGCCCAGTTCCTGGAAGTTTTGTTGGCAGACCTAGCTCTTTCGATCCAGCTGTGATTCCAGGTTGAGTCTGCAGTACTGACATTGTTTAGATATGCTGAGCTAGTTTTCTGACTCTAGGTCCTCAACTAAAGAGCATTTTAAAAAATGTGTTTGGTACAGGGTCTCACTATGCCACTGGGATTCACAGTGATCCTCCTGTTTTCAGCCTCTCCACACTGGGGTTACAGGTGCGTGCCACCACTCCAGGACTCAGTGACCTGCTCAGAGCGCCTGGGGGTGGGGCCAGCATGGCATGCAGTGCTAGGGATCAAATCCTGGTCCCTGTGTTTGCCTCAGCAGGCGCTTAGTCCACTGAGCCATCTCACAGGCCCTAAAGAGCTTCTTACAAAGTTTTGCTCTAAGAGCCACCACAAAAATCTAGAGTGAGGGAAATATGATGCCAAATAGGGAAATATATTCGTATACTATTTAATACCTTTAAGTGAGAGGAAGGGACTTGTGTATATAGAGCCATAATTTCATTATGAAGAGAGATATGACGATAACTTTAGATTTACAAAAATAACTTTATGGGATGATTATAAGAAAAGAAGTGACAGAAAAACAAATAAAAACATGGTAAATATAAGATAATAGGATATATATAATACTGCTTTGATAGTTAAAGTAAGTATATATATGTTTTTAAACTTTTCTAGTAAAATGTGAAAATATTTCACAGAATCAAGCTATGTACTATTTACTGATATCTCATGAGAGAAAGCCACACCACAGAGCACGCTAGACTCCAACTTGGGCACAGAAACTGTAACAGCCATGGGAAGATGGAAACAAGGAGAGCTGAAATGCAGTAAGAGTAGGAACATTCATGAAGAAAGTGTAATAGTTATGAGCATGTATATCAAGTTCACAACGCAGATCTGAACTATAACAAGGAAACCCAAGAAAACCAGGAATAGACACAGAAAAAAGTCCCAGTCACAGTTGAATTTAAGAACGATTGATCAAAAACAGATAAGATAGACAAAATCAGGGCCAACGAGACAGCTCAACGGACTAAGCACCTGCTTAGGCGAGTGCAGGAACCAGGGTTCAATCCCGGGCACCACGTGCCATGCCTGCCCCACCCTGGGCTTGCTAAGTCAGCTACTGAGACCGCAGCTATGGTGGTGCACACCTGTAATCCTAGCACTGAGGAGGCTGAAAACGGAAGGATCACTGTGAGACTGAGCTGCGTAGTGAGGCCCTGTACCAAGTACATTAAATTTTGTTTTAAAAAGGCAAAAATAAAAATTAGGCAGGATGTGGTGGCGCATGCCTGTAATCCCAGCACTTGGGAGGCTGAGGCAGGAGGATCAGTGCGAGTTCGAGACCAGGCTGGGCTACAAACCTGAGCTCAAGGCCAGCCTGAACTACGTAGAGAGACCCTGTCTCAAAATAAAATAAAAATAAAAAAATAAAAATAAAAGTTAACAATATTTAGGTTGTTAAATTTGCACAAATAACCATTTGAGTAATATGTAAAATATATACTCTTAAAGCACCGACAGAGCATTCTTAAAACATCTTAGCTAATGGAACGAGGCAACACATTTCAAAGCATTGATATTACAAACTATTTTTTTAGTCCTAATGTAAGTGAATCAGAAAGCAATGGCAACATTATCATTAAAAAATCTCAAGCCCTCCCAAATAATTTGTGGGTTAGAGTAACCAAGAGGAAAATGATAAAATATTTAAACTGAATAATAAAACACTCCATTTTAAAGTTCAGAGGACACATTTCAAGTACTTGGGGAAAATTTGTCCTAGTTTTTTTACTTATAAACAAAATTATTTTAATAAATGATTTTGTGAGTTAGATAGTATAAAATGAAACAAACCCACAGAGGAAATATAAGTTGGTAACAACAGAGCAGAAATCAACAGAAAAAATAAAGAAGAATCATCCTATTAATATTCACAGACTCAAACTTATTCTTTTAGAAGACAAAGGGCTGGCGAGATGGCTCGGTGGTCTAAAGCGCCTGCTTAGGCAACCACAGGGACCTTGGTTCAATTCCTGGCACAAATTGCTGCGCCAGCCCCACCCCCTAGGGCAGGCTGAGCCAGCAATAAAAAAAAATTAGAGACAAATAAATACAGTATATCTACAAGAAAACTGATGAAAAAATATAACAAGAACATAATTATAAGAATAGGGACATAACCACAAATTCTGTAAACCACAGCATTTAGCCATTGTTTTCCCCAGTGAATTTGAAACCTTAGACTTTTTTTTAAATGTATTTATTTACTTCAAAAGAAACAGAAAAATGCAGGAGGTTTTTGGCAGGGCAGAAGCATTCTAAAGCCCAGCTGAACAGATTTGATGACAAAACATGTAATATAGCAACCATTGTTATTTTTATTGTTTTAAAATTCTGTACCATATCTATTGTTGTATGTTACTTTGTTCCCGTCTTTGGTTTTGCTTTTGTTTTTGTTTTTGCTCTTTAAGATAATAATGAAAAAAGAGTCCTGAAGCCTACGAATGCTGTGATACATGCTTAATTTTGTTTTTCTGGAAGCCCTGCAGCTACTGTAAAAATGGAAAGTGCTGTAGAACAGACCAGTGGCCAATGCACAAGCGGCTGCGTGCGCCTGTGCCGAACACCTTTGTGGTGTTCTGGGAAAAACATTTCAACCTCCTGGCAACGCTACGAGTGTGGTTCCACGGTACTTCTCGGTACGCTGATGGCACTGCGACATGTTCCTGGCCATCAAGGGACCGTTCAGGGTTTGGATGTCGTCTTTGCAGAAAAACACGAGCAGCATTTTTTATGGTGTTCAAAATGGCCAAGGGGTCATGCTTAGTTAGAAGCTGGTCACCTACAGTGTGTGACACATCCCAGGTCCCACGGGCCTCGTCCACATGACTTAGTGGGGATGAGCCTTCTCCACAATTTGGTCTTGGAGTGACTTTGGATTTTTGCCTGTCAGTCTGAGTGACCATCAGTTTTCTGACTGAAAGAAAACAACAAGCACTTATTTTTCTTGCCTGAGTGCTTTCCCTGTTCCAGTGATTATTTTAGTAGAAACCATGTCCTTACCAATAGATAACTGCCTATTTTTCTTTTTTTTTTTTTTTTGTCTTTTTGAGACAGGGTCTCACTATGCATATGCAGTTCAGGCTGACCTTGAGCTCACTTTTGTAGCCCAGGCTGGTCTCGAACTCACACCGATCCTCCTGCCTCAGCCTCCCAAGTGCTGGGATTACAGGCATGCGCCACCATGCCCAGCTGACAATTGCCTATTAAAAATAGAGAAACAGCAATAAATAATCATTAAATTGCATCTGCTTTCATGAATCTGCTTTTTCAAAGCAGTTTGGTAACAAAAATAAATTGCATAAAGACTTCAAGTACCAGGTATGTAAACTTTTTTCAGACAATAACAAAAAAGAGGAGGAGATATTTAACTCATTATATAAGCTTAGCATACCCTCATAAGTTACAATTGAATAATAAGAACTTATTGATAATGTTGACTTGTGGATATAAAGCCAAAATTATGAAATAAAACAATAGTACCAAAATTCAAACAGCAGTATTTTAAAATAGTAATCAGGACTAATGTTGAATTTATAATATACATGCAAAACTAGTTCAGTATTGGAAAAGCTACCCAAGCAGTTAGTTCACTGGTTGAAAAGATAAAATGACATATAATGTACAGTTAGCAGAAAATCACAGTTACAATATTTGATAAAATTTGATTCAATTGTTCTAAAACTTCATGACAGAAACCATTCTTCCTCTTCTTATTCTTATTTATTTTTGTACTGGGTATGAAACTCAGGATGTTGGACTAGCCAGATAGCTCAGCCAACAGAGGCATTGAGACTGGGTGTGGTGGCGCACACCTGTAATCCCAGCGCCAGGGAGGCCTAAAGCAGGAGGGTTACTGTGAGTCCGATCTGTGCAGTGAGACCCTGAAGACCCTGCACTAAATACATTAAACACACACACACACACACACACACACACACACACACACACACACACACACCCCAACCACCCAACACCTCAGGACCGTGACTTGCCAGGCCTGTGCTTAAGCCATTGTGCTTTCTCCCTAAACGGCAGATTTTTCTTAAACCTAATTAAAGGTACTTGTTGAGCGCCTTCAGACAAACAACTTGAGACAGCTGAAAGCTTCCCCACTGGGGGAGCCCCTAAGTAAACAGGGTTATTTACACGGTGGACCCTGCGGTACAGGCAAGTGGAGCCAGCTCGCTCTGTCCCCGTTTACGTCCCTCAACTCCCACGAGAAGTGAGTTGACGCTGCCGGACGCTGCTTCTGCGCTTGTGCTGAAAGGACAGGGGAATCGGCGAGGGGCGCACGGAGAGTCCACTGTTATCTCTCATGCTTTGCTTCCTTAAAAATAACCTTAAAATATGACAGAATGGTGACGTTCATTAGCTTTGGTTGGAAAATCGCTCATCTGGATGATTGTAATCTAGTTTCTCAAAGAGGTAAAACAAGGCAGTCTTCAAAGTCATTAAGATCAGGTATTCTCTTAAAAGAAAAAACAAAACAAAATAAATTCTTAGTAGCTTCTCGTCCCCTAAAAACACGGCCTGCCTCCTGGGTACGTGTCATACTCGGTCACTCTTGTCTACCTCCCCAGCCTTAATTCTCATGGTATTCCCTCATTCTCTCTGATAGAGGCCTCCAAACAGTTTTTTTTTTTTTTTTTTTTTTTAAATAAAACCACTCATTTATAAAAATAATTTTGCCGGCGGTGATGGTGCACGCCTGTAATCCCAGCACTCTAGAGGCTGAGGCAGCAGGACTGTTGCAAATTCAAGACCCGCCTGGGCGTGTAGGCACATTGCGGCAAAAGTTAGGAATCAGTTTGCAGCCTGTCCTATGCTCACGCGCCCTGTCACAGAGCCAGTCCTGACTGTCTAGGCCCAGCTGTTCCCCCTTAACAGTGTGTGGGTCAAACTGACTTGGCCTGGCTCATGTTTTAAAAGCATGCCTCAAGGGCTTCAAGGCCGTCATGGAGGGTGGGGGACTGGCCCAGCCAAGGACTCGCTCAACTCTCCCTGCTCTTCTCAGAACCCCTCCTGCCCAGAATGTCCCTCTACAAACCTGCCTGACAACACGTGACGTTATTCTTGTATCCCATGTAACCAATCATGTAATAACCTGCGATCAGCTTTGGACCTCCCACTCCCAAACCATATTTAAGTTGGACTCAAACCTGACACAGCTGGTGATTTGAACCTCTGGGATCCCAGTGTAATAAAAATTGCCTGCTAATTCCTCCATGCCAAGTCTCCCATTTGGATTCATATTGCTTTTTCTGCTATAGTAGGACACTACCTGAAACAAACAAAAAATTGAGATTAACCTCTTTTTAGTTTACATATACTAATGTAGTAATATATACATTTCTATGTATAAAAATTAACTGGGCATGGTGGCACACATCTATAATCTCTGTTGCTCAGCAGCCTGAGGCAGGAGGATTACACATTTAAGATCAGACTGGGCAGTTTTGCAAGATACTGGTTCAAAAATAAGAAGGGTTGGAAATACAGTTCAGCATTCTCTGGGTTCAATCCCGAGCATGAAGGAAAAAAATGGAGAGAGAGAGAGAGAGAGAGAGAGAGAGAGAGAGAGAGAGAGAGAGAGAGAGAGAGAGAGAGGGAGAGAGAGAGAACGAAAAGTAGGACCAAGGAGAGGGAGAGGCAAATGGGAGGAGAGAAGAAGGAAGGAAGGATGAAGTTTTAAGAGTCCCTTACTACTCCAGCCTGAGGGCAGGACTCTCCAGGCTATGGTGACCAAGAACCCCAGTGTCCCACTTACCTTTTTTGTTTTTTGTGGGTACAGGGAATCAAACTCTGAACGGCTCTGCACTGGTGTGCTGTACCCCCGGCCCTCTTTTTCTGAGGCCACTGCTTGCTGTCCTTAGAGAATTTCACAAAGCTACTCCAGCCCCGAGTCTTGCCTCATGACTCAGACAAACCATGATTCAGGTCGCTCATTGCTTTCACGCATCTACAATATTTAAGTTAGGCAACAGAGGTAGGAAAAAATCAAAGAGAGAGGGCCTCTGCCTTTACAGAGTTCTCAGAGAGACTGCAATTATTAAGCAGGCTGACCTGGTTCATGTCTACAACAACCCGCCAAAGTCTCATGCTCAAAAGCAGAGCCGCCAAAAGATGAGTCGACCCTGATAGGGTCATCCTGGTCAATGGATAACACCACTGGCGAGTTCGTACTTGCGTGGGCTACGGTAAGGCAGGGCCCACGTGCTGGGTTACTAAGGGTCAGATTACGTGGGATCACCCTGCTGAGCTGAGTCGGTGGGGCTCTAGGCCTGGAAGGCCCGCTTGAGGGTCGTCGCCAACAGCACGAAAGGAGAACAAGAGTCGAAGCCTGCGTGCTGCTGAGCTTCCTCAAAAGGCTGCTTTCCCGTGTTTGTCTCTGAAGGAGCTCTGGTGGCTGCCTTCTTTGGGACAGCTTCAATCCTCGTCTTCCTCTTGGACGTCATCTCCAGGCTCCAGTGCAGACCCCTCAGCCTTGACATGTAGATCCTTCACTACTCTAAGGCAGACTTTCCAGCTTCCACCCCTGGCCTCTGCCCCCTGCCCTCCCCAGTGCAGATCCTCAATGTGGACTTGCATGAGGCGCTGCAGTGGGCTCGGCTCTGGCTGGACTCGTGGAGGACTTTGCCGTGGGCCACAGGCCTTTAGGTGGACACTGCTGCGGGATCCAGGCCCTTGGCTGAATTCTCTGAGGCGCTCGGGTTTGCATGGGTCCATGGCACTCCTTTGCACTGCTTTTGGGTGTGTATTATGAAACAATCCTGTAAGCTCTACGTCCTGCATTGTAGCCTAACTAGCATTTCAGGAAATGGAGTGTAATGCATGAGGCCCAGGGACAGCTGTGGTCTGTTGCTGAAAAATCCCGGAAAGCTGGGATAGGGAAGTCCCGGAAAGCTGGGACTCCAGGTGATGGATGGCAGTTTCATCTGTGGGCTCTCTGGTTGTTGCTTTCTCCCTTGCTTGGAAGGCTAATGGTTGACCCCTGGGTGAAACTGATGATAGGGAAAGGATGGGAGTTAATGGAGAGCGTGGTCACGTTCATCACTAGGCACGTGGTCCTCCTTTACTTTAATGATTACACACAAGATCACACTCACTACCTGGTATAAAGCTGATTTGCTTCAGGGGTTCTTGGCTCTCCGAGGGACGAATCTCCGTGAGTCCTCTGAGCTACCTTCATCGGGTCTTCTCGTCGTTTCTTTTGGCACCGACTTATAGCATTACAACATTGTATTAAATTTATTCCCTTTCAGACTCTGACTGCAACAGCTCGCTTGGAGAAAATATGCCCCTGGGGCTTGCTTGTGAAGGACATGTCCTGCCCCTAAATCTTCCTCTCTCTCTGACTCCTCCTTGCTCTGCTTATGGGCTACCTCCGAGCTGAGCAGCTTCCTCTGTCATGCTCTTCTGTCGTGATGGTTCTCCCGTGCAGCTATCCAATTTTGCATTGAAAATTCTTGGGCTGTGCTCCCAAATAAAACCCATGGGATAGAGCATTGTGTTACAACAACCCACCCTACACCTGTCTACTGTAAATTTGTACTTCAGTATAACAGTACCTATCTGTCTCAGTAGCTGCACCTGGGGGAGACAGGAAGCTATCTTGGTATTCACCCCCATGGTATGACAGATGGCCAGGTGTGTGGAAGGATTTTAAGCTGAGATTTTTATTCCTATGGTGCTCCATCAAACAAGGCTCAAGTATGTTTACCAGAGCTTCATGGGGTAACACACACCCACAGCACTCTTATGAACTGTAAATATGTGTTTTACCTTAAGTGGAATGTAGGTGTGTGTCTTGGTTACTGTTTGTTTGTTGTTGGGACAAAATATTAACACTCAACATGAAGGAAGGAAAGGTTTATTTCATTCACAGTTAGTGGAGGTTTTAGTCTATATTTTGCTGGCTCTAAGGCAAACAGCAGCAGTTCATGGTGGCAGAAAACAATGAAGAGTAGGGGAGGAGCAGCACGTGGGGCGTCCCTGAAGTCTCTCTCTCTCTTTTTTACACTAACTGTGAAGACCAGTGCTTTTCTAAAATGGCATGGCTGTGGAGATCAAGCTCCTCAGAAGTGATGTGGTCGAGATCAGAACTCTGCCCAGGAAGTGGGGTGCAGATGCCTACCTCAACTCCTTTAAATATCTTTTTTGTGCTGAGTCACTCTAGGGTGGGCCCTCCCTGCCCTAGGCAGGACCCCCATCTCCCAGAGCGTGGACTCGACAAGTGGATCCACCAAGCTCTTGATGTCTCAAGCTGACACAATACCTCAACTACCACAGTTTGAATCAAAGCAGCTGCACCTGAGGAAAGCAAAAGCAAAAAAACATCTGTGCATTCACCCACTGGGCAGATAAATAGCAGGGTGCACACAGGAGATCTAACACAGTCGCAGGTGAGTTTTATCCACACAATTCCCAATGTGAAATTTCTGTGCATTTAGGATTCATTTAAAGAAAAGTTTTCTTTTGATTTTTTTTTTTTTTTTTTTTCTGGTAGGTGTAGCCCAGTTAGGAACAATGGGACATGAAAAAGCAGATTTTCAAGGTTTGGAGGATCAGATACATGGAGGAGGAAGATGATAATGACTTTGATGTTGGCCATGCAAGCCAAAGTTTTTGTGACAGTGAAATGGGACAACAGTTGACTGATACAGACACAGGGAATGCAGATCTCCTTCATTCAGGTGTTGGAGACAAATACAATGTGAGGACATATTGGACTAATAGAAATCATCCAAAATTGCCGTGTTACCGAGTGGAATGATTCAATGTAGTACTAGGTCCAAAAATATAGTGATGATCTTTGCAGGGGTGAAACCTTTTGCCCAGAATGCCAGTGCTGCTATTCAAGTTGGAAATTGTCGGTAGCCGAAGAAAATGCCACAAGATGTTATACAATACACAAATGCCAAGACACAAGTGAAATGGTCTGTAACACCAAGGGCCATACTCAAAAATGTACCTACCTATTATGACAGTTCCCTAGCTGAACTGAAATCATCCCTAGGTCTGCTGTACTTAGCAGGGCTTTCTCATGGCAATTGCAGGAATGAAAAAGACTCATGGAAAAGATGTGGGCTTGGGGATTGTAGGATAATGATGGCCCTGAGGAGATTTGGTTTTCTTCAAAATTACCTGAGGTTTAGGGCCAGAGAGAAAGCTCAGTGGAATAAGTGTTTGTCTGGTAAGCACAAGGTCCTGAGTTCAATCCCTGATATCACCATCAAACAAACAAACAAAACAAAAACAAAGTTGCCGGAGGTTTAATGACTCAAATACCTACCAAGAAAGAAGAACTGGTAATATGGCTGCTCTCAGCTCATGGTTTGAGAGATTTGTAATTGTTAAGCATTTTAAAGACCATCTAAATACATGATTATTGAAGAACATCTCTTAGCATTTCATGGGCGCTGTAGCTTCAGGCAGTATATTCCTCTCCTTCTAAAAAGGCTTTAAAATATGGTATAAAACTTATGCCCTTGTAGATGTCAAGACTTATTATGCTTTCACATTGGAAATTTATTCTGTGACTCAGTCATCAGGTCCTTACTTGTACAGTAATAAAATGAATGATGTTGCGAACACACTTGTTGCTCCCATCTCCCAAACTAACTGGCATGTGACAGTCATTGGTTTACTGTTTCCAACTGATGTTGTATTTGCTAACAATGCATGGGTTGACCAGCCCAGTAACTTCCAGAAACAGAGCAGAAATTCTAAAGGAAATGTTGCAATTTCAAAACATAAAGTCATGTGGTATGATTTTTAGATTTCAGAAAAGTTTACATTGACTTCATATATGGAAAATGAAGACAAGTGGGTACTGAAGTCAACATTGTACCACAGTGGACAGACAAGGAAACCTGGACAATGTGGAAGCCTGAGATGGAAACTCCACAACAAAACCAAAGGTGGACTAGATGTCTCTGATGAGTAGATGCAGCACCTATGATGTCACTTGAAAAAGAAAGCATAGTCCAGGGGTTGTTTTCCTTGATCCTAAACATGTGTGGTGTAGTTTGACAGTTGACAAATAAAATAACAAGCACAAAATAACATGGGGAATTTTTCTTGGAGTACTGGGACTGGAGCTCACAAAAGATCAAGTACAGCAGAGGGAAAACAAAGTACTTTCGCAGGAACCTATATGACAAATTTTGGATCACACTGGTGAGCTGGCAGGTGAACAGACTGACGCAGTATCCCAAAGATCTACTATGACAGCAGGAAAACAAAAAACATGTCAGCTATATTCTACAAGAACGGGCGAGACAACAAAAACATATGTGCTCTCTGTGTAAGCGATTCTCGTGCATGGAACATACGCTTTTCATGTGTGAAGACTGTCCTGGGTGGTACCGTTGGAGCCAAGATTATTTTTGTTGTAGAGAGCTACTGATATTTTCACTGTGGTTCACATGGGTGTTTGTTCCTGATGCCATCTCTTAGGTTTTGTAAGCAAGTAGACAGCGGATATGAAGATGCTGATATGTATTCTAAATGCACACCACAAACCACGCACCTGATGCTGTATTTCAGTGATATTTTATGCTCCTGTTAACCACATATTGCATAATGTGATAAGAACCTCCTGACAAAAGAGCAAGATGAGCAAGACGCAAGTGTGTCCCGCACAAAGACCCGGAAAGCAGGGCGCACGTTCACATGCTGTCTGTGTGAGTGAGGAGTGTGCGGGATGCACTGTTGTCACATGGGAAGACTGCCTTAGGCGTGATCGTTGAAGGAAAGATGCTTTTTTATATTGTGCTGTTTGTATTTCATATAGGAATTTATTTCTGTCACTTCTTTTTAGACTTTGTGTTGTAGGTTGTGTGTCAGTGCGGAAAGAAGCAACGAGAAGACCCGATGAAGGTAGCTCAGAGGACTCACTGAGATCTGTCTCCCCGAAGTGAGCCCAGAACCTCAGAAGCTGGTTCCTTTTATTTAGGTCACACAATAGAAGGATTACAGGGAGAGGAGATAATCACCAATGTCTCAAGTAAGGGCGGAGACATCAGTCAGGATAAGCTATTACTGCTTTTTAAATCCTAGTTTTCTGAAGTCCCCAAGTAACAGATTACAACCCATCCTAAGCTTTGTTTATTGTTCTTCACTTCTTTAAGATGCTAGCTTCTTATCTCTATACTTTGTACACCAAAAACCAACTGATGTTGAAACTTTTTATGTTTTATAAAATTCAATAAATATTAAAACACCATACTGTATTTTTGATCTTTTACTGTGAAGCACTCATTGTTTAACATAATACAACTCTTAAAATTAAAGTTAATAATTAGTAGACATTCTAAAGGGTAAATGCGGGTGTGATGCACTGCAGTAATGTGCCATCACGACAAAGCTGGCATTGTGCACCCTGGGCTATGGTATGGATGTCCGGTGACACGATGGCTGGGCTTGGTTGTGCCAACCTGATCTGCTTGGCGAGCTGCCTGGGGGCCGGTGCAGCCCCTGTCTAGGCCTTCCTGGGTGCCTCGTGGAGCCATGGCTGGGGAGTTGAGGTCTGGCTGCTGGTCCCAGCATTTGGGAGGATGAGGCAGGAGGATCAGTGTAAGTTCAAGGCCAGCCTGAGCTGCATAGTGAGACCCTGTCTCAAAAAGACAGACAGACAGAGAGAGCTAGAGAGCGAGAGAGTGAGAGAGCGAGAGAGCGAGAGAGCGAGAGAGCGAGAGAGAGAGAGAGAGAGAAATTGAAGAAAAGAATATCAGATCTACAATGCAAGTTATGGTCATAGGCTATCACTCCGTTACATTATTTATTCTACCCAGGACACCTGTGAAGTTCTAGCACCCATGTTTTAGCTGCAAACTGAATATTAGAATAATTAAATGCCTGTCCTTAAGTCCGCAATTCAAAAATGCAAGACCCAGAATTCTAAGACTTTTGCTCACCTTCGGCCCTACTTCCGAGCCGCTGTAATGCAGCAGCTTGGTCTTTCAGCATTTCTCTAAACAACTAGCGAGGCGCCGTGGTACATACCAGTTATCCTAGCTTTCTGGACCGAGACTGAGGCAGCAGGGTGCCACACCCCAGCCCAACCTGGGCAGCTTTGTGACTTAGTGAAAGCCTGTCTCTAAATTTTAAAAAAGTTTTGTAGAAGTGCTGGGGATGTAGCCCAGTGAGAGGCTCTGGGTTCAGGTCCTGGGACTGGGGAAAACCCCACGCTCTTGACTTTGATAGACCCTTTCTTTTTAGCCGGCAGATGAAAGAGAATGTCAGGGGAATTCTGGGGGACAGATACAGATGAGAATAATTTTTCTTAGGGGAGAATCTGTGCAGAAGTATCTTAACAGCTCAATGTGTGTGCACATCTTGTTTAATAGATGTAATTATCTTTCCAATGCGTAGCTCCCGAGAATTCCCATCATGCACATTGGAGTGTGGCCATCTGGTTGAGGCAGGAAGAAGCGGTCCATTTCCTGCGGATTCTTTTCTTTTTCTAAACGGGTGGATCTCCCCGAGAGGACAGGCCACATTTGCATCTTGCTTTGGATAGAATAAATTGGTGGACAACACTTTCCCCAGCTGGTGAGCCTGGGGGGCGGGGCGGTGCTGACTTGTGCTTTATTTCCCTGTCACCCGCAACCTCACCTGAGCTCTCCTCTCAACTTCAGGCTCCATCTTGGCCGGTCCCAGAACTATTTTATAAAACCATTAACTCAGAAAAAACCTTTTTGAGCCAGGGTCTCACTCTACAGTCTAAGATGGTCTTGAACTCACTATGTAGCTCAGCTTGGCCTCAAGCTCAGAGTGATCCTTCTGCCTCAGCCTCCCAAGTGCTGGGATTACAGGTGTGTTCCACCATGCCTGGCATAAAACACTTCTGAGGAAAAGATATTAAAAAGTTTCTAACATCTCCATGTATCTAACATCCAGAATCAGCAATTGTGCAAAATCATGGGGCGATGATGTGCATATTTTTCTTGGTTCAAAATTTTTAAAAAGCATGCACCACTAAGATTCATGTAATTTCACCCCTGTATACTTCTGTACAGGCTGCAGGCTGCACCGTAAAGAGTGACTTTCTTCTAAAAAGTAGGAACTGTGATATTCGGCCTCAGGCGTCATCAGATTACTTCAGGTACGTGTGCACGTTTTGTGTCCACGTCCAACTATCTTATTAGGAGTGAAATCAGCCCACAAAGTATGTTCTCTATAATGTCTGGAATGGTGTAGACGGTGAAACAAATAGATCAGTGAGCGGAGGGACCCAGCGCGCGATGGATGGAAAGGAGAGGGGAGGGGATCCCCTGGGGTCCCACCCGACTGGGCAGGAGGCTCCACACGCCGCCCTCCAACTGTGCAGCCCCGCCGGCGCTGTCCTTCAGGACCAGCGACTCTCCGGCGAGTGCCCAGCGGCGGCCTCCAGGGCGAGGGCTCCGTAGGTACCGCTGCCCACCTCCACCTTCCTGCTCCGGTGGCCTGCGAGGCACGGAGGGCCAGAGCCGTGCTGCGCCTTCCAGGCGGTACCGCGAGGGGTCCAGCAACGCCGGCGGGGCAGCTGCCGGAAAACATTTACTAAGGAGCAGAAGCAGCTCAGCTTGGACTTCCACGGGGGCCGAATCCGTTAGTGTCCAATTTCCAGCGCTGAGCCAAGGCGCAGCGAGCAGGGGAAAACCCCGCAGAGGCGTGGGCGTCCACGGACGCAGAGGACAGACGTCGGGCTCCACCCGTCCCAGCTGCCCCTGTCCCCGGGGCCTCGGCCGGCTGCACCCGCCCGGCTGCGCCCACCCGGCTGCACCCGCCTGGCTGCACCCATCTGGCTGTACCTGCGCCCCGGGGCCTTGGCCGGCTTCACCCACCCCGGTTGCACCTGCACCCCGGGGCCTCCTCAGACCCGCCCGCGAGCTCGGCTTGAGCAACTCGCAAATGCCTCCTTTTTTTTTTCTTCCTCCTAGTAAAGGACTAGAGCAATTGCCAGCTCTCTGCGCGCGCGTGCTGTGCGCTGACCACGTGTTTAAGAGCCGTCGGTCCCTGCCCAGCCTCTACCGCGGCACCGCCCGCTGCTGTCGCAGCTCCACGCCGCCACCCCGTGGGCGGCTGTGTGCTAACAGCTGAACGCGGTGCGAATTGGCCAATCAGTGCGGAAAACCTTCCTGGTAGCTCCCTAGGGAGCTGCAGATTTATTATTATTATTATTATTATTATTATTATTATTATTATTATTATTATTATTATTTGAGACAGGGTCTCGCTATGCAGTTCAGGCTGGCCTTGAGCTCACTTTTGTAGCCCAGGCTGGTCTCAAACTCACACCCATCCTCCTGCCTCAGCCTCCAAAGTGCTGGGATTATAGGCGAGCGCCACCACCCCCGGCTGAGAGCTGCAGATTTACTCTGCACTGTTACAGTTCAGTCCTTGATGGATTCTAGTAACTGCTTCATTTGCGCATCCTGAGATTTATTTAATTCTTACTCGTGATTTCTTTAAGAAAATTCTTTTTTTTTTTTTCATGGTACCTGGGATTGAACTCAGGACCTTACGCTTGCCAGGCAAGTGCTTATTCTACTGAGCTATCTCACCTACCAAGAAAATGCTTAATGAAAGCATCAATGATGTATGAGAACCTGGCCACTTACTTTTTACTGTATTTTGAGAGAAAACATATTCCTCATTATCTGTAGGTAAACATTAATTCTATTTCCTAAGGAAATCTATTTGTTTATACAATGAATATCTTTTTTTTTTTTAAATCTGGTGTTGATGTTTGAAGTTGTGTGTGGTTAACCACATATCTTATTCAGAACATCAAGTGGATTGTTCCGGAACAACTGGACACTCATGGACAAAATGAACAGCAGTTTTTATCTTGAACTATAAACATAGAGTAGCTTGAAAAGGATATGATTATCCAAATATTCCCAGACTCTGTTAACTTCCCATGTTGAGAAAATCATTGAGTGAACAGAAGAGCTCTAATCTTTCTTCTCTGACCCATTTCTCTGAGCTGTGGTCCCCTAGGAGGAGTTTTCTTTTATAAAAATATATTTCCTTTTTTTTTTGAGACAAGGTCTCACTGTGTAGTTCAGACTGGTCTTGAACTCACTATACTGGTCTTGAACAACTCTTTTTTTTTTTTTTCCAGGTACCAGGAACTTAAGTTTGCAGACCAAAAAATTAAAGAAAAAGAAGGGCTACAAGGATAGCCAATATTTTGGCCCTAGCCCTTCAAGGTCAATGAGGATTTAGGACATAAGAGAACCTGTACTGTAACATCCTATTACTTGGTAGATTTCCAAATTTTCTGTTCAAGGAGATTATGGGGCCACAGAGGAAAGAGATTGATGATGTATAGTGTGCCAAAGGAGAGTTCCCTAGAAATAAAACGTTCTCTCAGGCTTTCAAAGAAAGCAAATTAATCAAGCAATGGCCATGACTCATCCAGATGGCTGACACTGACAACAGTTCTATAAAATGCTGTACCTGGTTTCAAGGTTAATCCTAAGGGGATTTGACTGAGCTTGTCACATATAAAAGTTACATGCTTTGTTATATAGGTCTTGCTTTAACTTGGCCTTAAGCACCCAGCAGAAAAGTTTAACCATGAGGCATAAAAAGTAAAACCAGATTAGTATGCTGAGCTGTAAAAGGCTTAAGTCAGCAGTTTCCGACATTCCCAGTTCTGCTGATAACCCACTACTATTATGGAATATTGAACTATGCACACAACTAATTTCTGTTAGTTCAATGAGAAGAAATATTTGTACCAATAGTGGTTAGAAAAAAATTATCATGTCTGCATCTTGAACTTGGAACAACTACTATGAAGACAAGGTGAATTGTATTGATTATTGTGGTTTTCCTACTAACGTATTGTGAGATGGTCCCATTATTATTTCTTATTAAAAGAAAAACAAATCCGTGTGGCGATTACTCCAAAACCTAGGCTTAGAAGCCCCATTCTGCTCCAACACTCCCCTTCTGGTTATCTCCCCAAAGGAATTAAAAAATTGTGCCACAGCCGTATATGTGCACCCATTTTAGTGGCAACACAGTTTGTACCGACTGTATCTTGGAAGCACCCCAAATGTCCCTCAGCCAAGGAATGAAGAAAGAAGACGTGGTCATAGAGGATGGGAAAGACAGTTATACTGCTAGTTTCTCTTAGTTGATTGAAAAGATTGTGTTACTATTGTTTGGACAATTAAATGTATGTAGCTTAGACTCTCAGTTATACTGATTTAAAGACAACAATATGCAATGGATTAACCACTGTTGCTCTGCCAGAAAGCTGGGACTCCAGGTGATGGACAGCAGCTTCACCTGTGGGCTCTCTGCTTGTTGCTTTCTCCCTTGCTTGGAATGCTAATGGTTGACGCCTGTGTGAAACTGATGATGGGGAAGGGATGGAAGTTAATAGATATCGTGGTCATGTTTGTGACTAAGCATGTGGTCCTCCTTTACTTTAATGATTATGCATGAGATCACACTTACTACCTGATATAAAGCTGATTTGCTTCAGGGGTTCTTGACTCACTGAGAGACAAATCCTCTGAGCTACCTTCATCAGATCTTCTCGTCATTCCTTTTGACACCGACACATAATATTACAACAAGTTGTGCACAATGCGGGGCACGAAGGATGACCAGGGTGAATTAAGAGAGGCCTGACTGAGTGGGAAAAGTACACCCAGGGTAGGCGAGACCACCAGCAAAAGCTCAGCGTAATGGGAAACTCCACTTCAATAGAAGATGAGTACGTCCATCTTATTTGGGCATTACTCAGAGGAGCAGGGGTAGAGGTGAAGCCAAAAAATTTTGAAGAATTATTTTTCCTTATAAAAAGACATTGTTTATGGTTTCAACCTAAGGGAAAAGCTGCTCTAGACTTAAAAGTTTGGAAGCAGGTTATGAAAGCTCTGCACAGAGCACATCAGTGAGGAGAGCCTGTCCCTTTAAGTGTGTGGTCCTTGTGTAGCCTGATCTCCTTGGCTTTGGAGCCCCTGCAGTCTGACTTTGAAGAATCGAGTCTGCAGCCGATTCCTCAGACTCAGAAAGGCAGTCTTATAAGGGGCTCAGTTGATGAGGACGTCGCGGAACATGAAGGCAGCACCCCATCTCTTGATTCATCCTTGCTAGATGAAGAGTTTGAAATGGAGAATTCAAAAGTAAAGCAGGCATTTCCAACCCCTCAGCCTCTGTCCTCTGATTCTGAGGACTTTTTGAAAGCTCGGGAAGATGAGCTGGAGAAAGAGGCACATAATGCCTGGGAGTTTTTCTGTCATGTGGAACATTTGACACAGTCGATATGCAAATTGATGGAGCGACTGGATATTTCAAATTCACCCTCAATGTTTGCTAAAATTCAGCCTCCTTTAAATTTCATTGAAGAGGCCAACATGGCGGAATGCAGGCGACACAAGAAGCAGATCCAGGAAGCTGGCGAACCATCTAAAGAAGAAAAGGTTGTAGCCAAATATCTTCAATTCAACTGTCCAACAAGATCCACAAATATGGTGGGTCCCCAGGTTGATTGCTTTATTGCTTCAAAAGCAGTGGATTTTGCCTTTTGGATTCAAAGTGGGCAAAAGCCAAGAAAGGAGAGGAACTTTATTGACAGCCAGAGAGTCTGTGGTTGGCTACTGCACCAGGCTTTTAAAGAAACAGTTTTTTCACCAAGCACTTAAAGTAATGAAAATGAAGTATAAGAAAGATATAAAGAAAGAAAAAGATAAAAGAAAAGCTGAAAGTGGAACAGAACAAGACAAAAAGAACAAGAAAGAAAACAAAAAGGAAGAAAAGACAAAAAAAAAAGGTGGTGAAAAGGAAGACTCCAAAAAGGAAGAAACTCCTGGAACTCCCAAAAAGGAAAATTAAGAAAAAATTCAAACTTGAACTACACCATGACCAAGTTTTTCTAGATGGCAATGCGGTTTATTTATGTGTGGATCTATGACCTAGTTCACATTAAAGCTTTTGTCATGGGGTTTATTCTTATAATTGCAGTAATAGCAGCTGCCCTCTTCCCACCTTGGCCAACAGAAATGAGAGTAGGCATTTATTACCTCGGCATGGGCGCAGGCTGTGTTGTAGCCAGCATTCTTGTCCTTGCTGTTGCTCGCTGCGTCCTCTTTCTCACTGTCTGACTTAGAACCGGAGGAAGGCACTGCTTTTGATTCTTGCCTAATCTGACTGCTGATGTGGGCTTCATTGACTCCTTCACGAGCACAAAGGACCAAAAGCAGACTTAAAGAAAGATGAAAAATCAGAAAACAAAAAACAGCAGAAGTCTGACAGTGAAGAAAAGTCAGACAGGGAGAAAAAGAAAGATGAGGAAGGAAAAGCAGGAGCAGGAGGTCATGGAACAGAAGGCTCGGGTGGAGAACGACACTCAGACACAGACAGTGACCGCAGGGAAGATGACGGGTCCCAGCACAGTAGTGGAAATGGGAATGATTTTGAGATGATGACAAAAGAGGAACTGGAACAGCAAACAGAAGTAGATTGTGACGAGAAAGAGGAAGAAGACAGCAATGAAGAAACACCTAAATCATCACACAAAAAGTCATAATCTGACTAATTTGGGGGCTGAATGAGTGCAGGAGGTTGGATTTTCTATGTTGGCAGGTCTTCATAATGTACACGTGCATTTGTAGTATTCTTTAAGTCCATTTGCTGAAAGTATTTGATAGCCAAGCAGTTGTATTCAGTCCTTCATTTTATAGAATATTGGTACTATCATTGGTACAGTCTAAAGCCATTAATAAGTTTTATGCATCTGATAATTTTACAGTAAGTAGGTCTCATTTTGATAGTTATCAAAGATGCATTTTCCACAATG